>ML811864.1:109646-134535 GCA_009831015.1 Picea engelmannii | reverse complement strand
AGTTCGAGAGGATCCACGATGCCGTGAGGGCAGACTGCGACAGTCGCTCACGATGATTCTAAGGGGTGCGCAATAAGGCGGGGGCCTTATTCCTTAGAGCCCTTAGTCTCCCACGAGATTCACCTGGCGGAGTGTTGACTCCAGTTTTTATAGAGTCTACTAATCCGTCAAGCCAGCAAGTGGCACCCTTGGAGCACATGGTGCATCCTGAAGGGCACGTCACGCAAAGAATTACAAGTCAGCGAGTGGCACCCTTGGAGCACGTGGTGCGTCCTAAAGGGCACGTCGCACGACAGAAGCAATCAAGGCGAGTGGCACCCTTGGAGCACGTAGTGCTTCCTGAAGGGCACGTCGCTTTGAGGATGATGATGAGACAACCTAGATGACCCTGAGGCCTTAGCACCTGTTAAATTCTTAAAACAACCCCCCCCTAATTAAAATTGTCGCCCTGTTCAATCAAAACCTAAATTAAAACTTCTCTAAGACAAATTTCGACGAGCCCTAAGAAAAGAGCTTACAAAGGTAAACATAAGGCATAAACTAAAACCCTTCTAGGTGTTAATTAAAGTCTTCTAAAAAGGGGTAAAGGGGGTAAAGTAATGAGGGGGGTTAATTTAAGCGAAACCCATGGCGATTAAAATTTTAAAGGGGAATAAAAGAAAAAAATAATAATAATAATAATGATAAAAATACTTGTATGTATATTGAAAAGAATATTAAGCGCAATTATTATTTGGGGGTTTTAACAAAAAAAATAATAATAATAATAATAAATAATGGAAGGAGAGAAATAAAAAGAAAATAAATAAATAAATAATAATAAGAAAAAAAAAAAAAATTTAAAATAAAAATAAAAATAAAATTAAGGAAACTTGGAATTAGGAAACTTCGAAAATTGGAAAGTAGGAGACATAGGGTAAAAAGCAAAAAGGGAATCATCATTTAAGAAATTACTAAATTTCAGAAACATCATTTTAGGAAAGTGAATAAAAGCATGAGAGGGGATCTAGGAACCCTAGGAGAAATTTAAGGAGCGATTTTGGGGGTGTGAGGGAATTTAGACTTTTACTTATTAAAAAGAAATTAATTATTGGAGAACCCTAGGGATGAGTGACACTTGGACGACGGAGATTGCTTAGAGGTTTTGTCAGAAAATATTAATTAATTAATAATCAGGAAAGTAGGTGGGTCTGATTTTCCTATAAAAGAAAGGGAAAGGAAGGAATTGGGGGATGAACGATTAGTGTAACATTACGCTGCCGAATTGTGGTTTGACGGATTTTCCCTTGTGGAGTTGGGTGTATCTCAGCTGTGTTTTTGGAGTGGTATCTCGGCCGTGGAGGTGAGCTGAGACGCTAGTCTACCTCTGGTTCTTGTGTGGCCCCTTTGCGGCTTGGGGGGCTAAGGGGGAAGCAGAGTACCCCTAGCGTTTGGCTGGGAGGTACCAGTGAGCCTTTTGCAGTCGACAAGCGGGAGTGGCAAGGAGCGCGGGACGCAGCATGGAGCGCTGGACATCTTCCGAAGCGGGCGAGTGGCTAAGGTATGATTTTATCTCTGGAAAAATTGTTTAAAAAGGGTTAGTGAAATTGTTCCTGATGTCTTGCTGAAAAAGAACTTGTTCCTGGCAATTTGTTTATAAATGGATAACGTCAAATTGGTTCTGGTGATTCGTTTTCTTTACGAGGTTACTGAACAAAATTTTTATGAGAACATCTCTCTCTCGATCTGTTCGTTTTTTTTTAGTCTGTATAAAACATCCCTCTCTGTCTGTACACCCTCGTCCAAATCATTCGAAGCTTTCTAGCTTTGACCTGGTTAAAAGGCCAGCAGCTTGGTTGAACTCTCTCTGTCTAACAGTTTAAAAGAGATAGTAAAACTCAAAGCCCTCCCTTTCTGCGTCAAGGTAGAAATAGTCCGAATGGATTCTGAATCTATGTCATTAGAGAACTCCCGGCAATTGTTATCTTCTGGTATTCATTGTAACCTGGCATGCTATTTATCTTCCGTCATTTCGTCTTCTGCTAGAATGCTTTGGGGGGTTTGACTGCGTTTTGAGGGGTTAATGAGCTGCACCTTCTTTTTCCCCTGGCATTTTCCACTGTGTTGGGCATTTCCGTTGGGGGGAAATGGTCGATTTGTATTTTACACAGCTAGATCTCTTTAATGATCGATTTTATATTTTATACTGTGAGTCCTCCTTTAATGGTCGATTTGTGTTTATGGGGAGCCTTCTATCACTGGCGGTTTTACTTGGGTCGTTGGTCTTGAATTTGGGGTGTTGGCACCATCCCTGGGCATTTGAGTTTTGTATATTGGCATTCTGCCACTACCTTGGGGCGTAGGTATACACTGTTTTAATGGGCCTTTCAACTTGCACAACGAGCATCTCTATTCGCTCTGCATGTTGTGGTATGGGGCGTTTTTGGCGATCCGTAGTCGGCGTGTTGCAACAGTCATTGGGCGTTTTTGTTGCCACTGTAAATCTGACGTTTTGGCACCTGTATTTGAGCGTTTGCATTGTTTTGGGCATGTACATCACTCACAGGGAGCAAATCCTTCCTGGTAATTGTTTATTGTTGAATTGGGGCGTTGATCAGTTGTCTTTTAATTCGTCTGCGTGGATTGTGCGTCCCTTCTACCGGTGGCAGCGCCGGTCCCCTCCCGTTTTTCCAGTGCGTCTCCCTTCCCTTCGCTGAAACACTGCCCTCTTGCCACTTGCTGTTACTCCATCGTTATGTAATTTGCTATTTAACTGCTATCCGTATGAAGCCTTTATATCCATATGCGCCCTTTTAATTTTGCTGTTATAATATTGATTTAAATTCTGATGCTATCCGTAAATTCTGATGTTGTTTCATGCTACATTGTTTTATATAATGGCATTGTCAATGGTTGACCTTGTCTAGGGTCCTCTAAATTGGTATTTAAACCCTTTTTCCAATAAAAATTCACTCCAATTTATATTAGTAATATAAATTCATTTACATAAATATCACTCCTGTAGAAACATGTGATCAGACAAAAATAAAGAACTGTTCCGTATCCTGTTCGCATCAAGAATTGGTATTTAAACCTTGTCAAATGAATTGGGTTAGCGTTACATATTTCCACCTTAGTCATATTGACTTTTTTAAATTGAGGACGTAATGCTACCGTGAACCGGAGGACCTTTACATATGATGTTATTTTCCATCATCCTCGTTTATTGTTACTTCCAATATCAACATTCTTAAGTATTGTTAAATAGGGCATTATTAAAAGAAGTCATTTTATTTATCGTTCGTTCTTTTAAAATGCTGAACGCAGCCACATTATATATTAAGCGAATGGCATAATGCGTTAAACCCAACTGCCACCCAATTATGATATGATGCTGTTCTTATGTAGATTCTGACGCTGTTCCCTTAAATTTATCATTTACACAGTTATTCTGTCATTCCCGTATCGCCCTCTTCAGGATTGCCCTTTTTGTTTTGCTATTTTACATATTGATGTTAAATTTGCTGTTTTAAATTGCTATCCGTATGAAGCCTTTATATAATTGGTATATTGTTTTTAAATTTGCTATTTAACTGCTATCCGTATGAAGCCTTTATATCCATATGCGCCCTTTTAATTTTGTTGTTATAATATTGATTTAAATTCTGATGCTATCCGTAAATTCTGATGTTGTTTCATGCTACATTGTTTTATATAATGGCATTGTCAATGGTTGACCTTGTCTAGGGTCCTCTAAATTGGTATTTAAACCCTTTTTCCAATAAAAATTCACTCCAATTTATATTAGTAATATAAATTCATTTACATAAATATCACTCCTGTAGAAACATGTGATCAGACAAAAATAAAGAACTGTTCCGTATCCTGTTCGCATCAAGAATTGGTATTTAAACCTTGTCAAATGAATTGGGTTAGCGTTACATATTTCCACCTTAGTCATATTGACTTTTTTAAATTGAGGACGTAATGCTACCGTGAACCGGAGGACCTTTACATATGATGTTATTTTCCATCATCCTCGTTTATTGTTACTTCCAATATCAACATTCTTAAGTATTGTTAAATAGGGCATTATTAAAAGAAGTCATTTTATTTATCGTTCTTTTAAATTTGTCAAATTTATATTTAAGGTTATTAAGTAGTATCCCTTTAATTTGATACCTAGATGAGACCTTTGAATATTGTTATGGCCTTATATATTGTCATGATGTCATTTAAACTGAAGGATTATTTAATGTAGATGGTTTAAACATGATGTCCTTTAAAACATAATTATTAGGATATTATTAAAACTGATGTCAATTTTATAATATGGATAGTTGTCATTATCAAGTTAAATTTTATTATATTATAAGGATGCCCCTTTTTACTCGGTTGGGGTATATAGTATGTCAATGATAATTCATATAGTCTTAATGCTTTTTCCATATAATGACCTCTTTAGTTAATCAATATTTTAATTATTGTTATTTAAATTGTTAGTTGCCCCACCCATTAGACACCCCTTTTACTTTGTCATAAAATTTTATTATTTTAGTTTGCCATTTTAAATTATGATGTGTGATGTTGTTTTCCAAATGAAGTGTTGCCATTGCTGCCCTTGAGGCTATATTGTAATTTAAAATGTGAGGTTATGTTGATTTATTTCAATTATGAAGCTAATTACAGGATGACAATCTATATGCTGACCGATTATTATTGTTGGTTATAAGTATGGTCTCGAAAAAATTGTTACCTTTGTCATTTAACATTATTATCTTGTCATCTTCGATTATTCAAGAAATTGAGGCATTAAATAGGGTTGTTTTATTTCTTGCCCTTTCCTAATTAGGATGTCGTGTTCAAGTACGGTGTATATTGTTAGTATTGGTTTAATTGAAATGTTAATGATAATGTTTAAAACACAATGTTAATAATGTTCACTGCAACGATAATACCAGTTAGTTGCATTGCTAATAAGTGTTAAGTGGAATGCCTTTGATGATGTTTTAACGCAATATTGTAAGGTCATGGTAAGGTATGGCATTAATCTTGGAGGCAAGGTGAGATAATGGAGAACCTAGCTAGTATTCCATCACAAGATAAGTCTTAGACATTGCCTCGTCATTAATTTAATGTTCGTTGTCCGAGTCCTTGTAGACCGTCTTCCGTAAGGGGAGCATTCGTTCTTCTTATTTATGCTGTACTTGATTGCGGTCGGTCGGTTGTCTGGTCTGTTGTGTCGGGTGGGATGTAGACACCTCCATGTTCCTCAGAACAGTCGCAAGCCCTGAGACCTTAAATGGTTAAAGACGATGGGAAACCGGGCTTGAGCGTTGCTTATGTGTCTTGGAGGTCCTAACCCTGCAGGGTAGGACGGGCGGGAGGTCAGTCGTATTAAGCAGTCAGTTTTACCTTGTCGCTAAATGTTTGCATTGTTCACCTTGCCTATGGTCTTATTTTGTTGCAGTTACTCGTCCAATGCTTTGTCTTCTTGCGATGAACACCGTGGTCGCGTCTTGTTGGTTGTCAAGGGGCGACATAGAGTCAAGGGTGTTGTTACTTCTACACGCGCGCACACACCTTAAACACAAAAAATAAAAATAAAAAAATTGCACCTATATACTAGAATGGTTGTTGTAACGAGGCAGTTCATCACAGTTTACTCCATGTCACCATAGGAAGCAAAGTCGAGGCCCATCAGACCATCGCCTGAATAGCATTATTAATGACACGTGAGTAATCTAGGTACTTAAATGATCACCCACCTCGGTTTAACCATCCCTTCATTTGGGGCGTATGAGTTACGCCCATAATTTATTGCGAAGATATCTAAGGTCTAACAGCCATCCACTACCACCAAGTCTAACCCCAATAGTGATAACTCACCATTAAAATTTAAGTTAGACAAAAATCCCCAACCTCCAACGATGTCCCACATATTAACTAACCCATCTAATATTAAAATGGAAGTATTAATCGACGCTCAACTTATATCATAACATTCATCAATTATAACAGTTCGACATCCAAGTAAGGAGGAAATACTTTTGACTACACCATAACCTAGCTATGTTGCCACGATACCCAAAATTTATTAAATACAAATCCATTTATGGGGGAAAATTCAACTTACTACCTATGTCGCCGGATAACACTTCCATAACATCCCTTAACATATAATATGTATATAACATGTCTACTTATGGGGATTGAAAAATTTAAGTAGTAACTACATACACGTATAACAGTTTATTTATGGATTTGGCAATATACTTGGAACAACAAAAATGTTCAGATTTATAACAATAACCATTTCAATAAGAATGCCATAATGCAAGTTAGAATATCAACTACATAATATATATAACCAATTTACTTCTAGATTGGGAAGTATGAATTTAAAAACAAAAGGTTCAGATTCATAACAATAACCATCCATTAAAATCCAATAACATAATAACTCCGATGATGAGCACGAGGTAATAAAAACCAGGATAAAATCTTATCGTAAACCATACGGTAGAAGAAATCCTCCTATTGCAATTATATTCTAAACGGATTCCTTTGACGCAAATCTGATTTCTTCCTTACCACTAATTCACATTACTTTATTAATGTAGCATGATGGTGTGTGATTAACTCTCTAAGTCTAGCTTATCAACAGGTTAGTGCAGATACCAAGCCCACGGATCCATGTACCGACTACCCTCTACATCGAACCAACATCAGTCACTGAGACAAGAGAAACTGCCCAGCTCGATGCCTTCCACCTGTCCCATCGAAAATAAAATAATAGTGTGAAGAGACCGAGCATAGGGAAAAAGAAACCCATAAAGTCATAATGCAAAATGCATGGTAAGGGATTTCTCTACGGCGATCAAAACGTCCGTAGATTCATTCGTGCAGATCTAATCTTTTGTTAGCCTGGCAAGCATGCTCTGTACATGGTTGACTTTAAAATTGAAGAAAAAGAGGATGCGTGTACCGAGAGTCACCAGGGTTAAAAGCGCAATTAAAACGCTGTCAAGTCCACAGTAAGATGCAGAGATAAATTTGATTTCCAAGTGGTCATTATGGTAGGCGTCTGACTAACCGATCGCTCATTATTCAATATCCTTGGATCAACAGAATGCGCGTACGACATCAACCCAACTGGAAAACTATGTATGAAACTATTTATTTGTTTGATATGCGTATTATCAAAAGGTCGTGGTTAGAGTAATAATTTGACTATTGCATTGGATTATTCAACGAATGGGGAGAAAAATAGATCGTTTATTTCAATATCTCTACACTGTAATTGATATCCAGGTTATATCGTTGCCCTTGTAAGATTTTTTTTTATTATTTTTATACTATCATTTAATGTGTCGATTTTTCTTTTTCTTATTTTTTTTTTCAACTTCATTTTTTTTTGTGTTTAAACATAAATCCGGGTGTCGGAAGGAATAAGCGAGCACGTAAAAGTGACATGCACAGGTGGTAAAACGGTGGAGTGGGTATGAACGACTCAGTCATCCACGTAACCCGATGCTGTAAGAAGAACACAGTAAAATAAAAACCTAAAATGCTGTGAAGAGAATACAATAGAAAAAAAACCTAAAAGTTAAAGTAAGTAAAATACTTAAACATAATAGAACCCGTACGGTTAGGTTAATCGTTTTAATCTCCTAAATCAAAGATGAACAAACATCTTGGGTCCAATCACAATTTTTTATTTTATTTATTGTAATCGCATCCTTCATCAATCAGCATCTTCAAGGTTTCCGCGGAGTATCTTGAGATTGTATCTTACAACCGACCACACCCTCAAGCAGAGATCAAGACTTGATCATAATTAAAATCTTAACCAGTGAGATAGCACGCAACGCACTATCCCAGGAGGTTTGTACATTTTCCTTGTCTTCTGATGCAGCGTGCTGTGTTCTGGAGAAATCCATTTTGATGGGTGGCAATGACCGGTATGAATGCCAATGCAAGGTTGATTTAGATCATTCTCCTCTAATTGGTTATCTGGGGATATTAATGTCTTTTTTTATCAGAACCTGTATCACTGATCAACTGATTATGTGCAGACACCGGAGGTCATAGAATATACAACACCGATTAAGAATGAAAGGACAGAACTGAAGAATGAATGTAAATAGATGGGAACAGAAGAACTCTTACCCTGACAGATATTGAGTTGGAGGTTCAATCCTTGGTCTGGTTGAATTTCAGAATGCACCTATCCTTCTATCTTATGATGGCCGCTAAGGCAAGGGTAGGTTAAAGGATTGGTAAGAGGTAAGAATGGAAACGAGGAAGTTTCATCAATTTAGTTCGAAAATTGAGAGGCAGCTATGCTAGGGTTCTATTTCTGAGTTACACCGAAATTTCTAAACTGTATTACAGAGACAACAAACAAGAATTCACGTGTAACGAGGTTTAAGTATGTACTGGAGGATATTTAATGTTTCTAAACATCCCAATATGCCTTCCAAGGCTAGCGATCAGGTGAAGCGAAAAGGGTATAGGCAAAGAAGAGCACTAACGCAGTGTCTAGAAAATTGTTGAGGAATTAAATTCAAGGCATCCAACTTGAACACACAAAATCCAACAAGATCTCGTATAGCAGATACATCAGAATTTTGACACTAAACACATAAATCTAACTAAATTTTTCTTTTTATTAAACTTAATACATTTTAATTCAAACTTTGGGCAGGCCGAATTCCAGAAGGGCCGCTATCCATCTATCTCACAGAATCGTTCCAATAAGAAACCGAAAATGTTTCAATAATCTTTGAAAGGAACCTCCACGGCAGAAGGGACGAATTCAGGGTTGTAAGAGAAAAAAAAACAGCGAAGGCAAAATCCCAGGAAGTCCAACGCCCACCGCAAGGAGTAAATACGCCCATACAATGGAGTGCCAGGAGTTACACACGAAATGTCCGTCACTGGAAAAAACGGATGACAGTATAAACGAAACAGCAGTGACCCTTGAAACGAAATGCCCATACCATGAAATAAACGAATGACAGTAAAAACGGAATAACAGTGACCCTGGAATGAAATGACCGTACCATGGAATACTAGAAACTACAAGTTTACACCAATAACCATTGCAACTACAGATTTTAAACTCACGCAGCAAGATAGAAATGCCCAAATATCTACATATCTGTGTCCTTCACGCTTGGAACAAATGTTTCTGGTGCTCCCGCCACTCCTGCTCCTGCTTGCCGACCGCAAGAAACTCACCGGTACCTCCCAGCCAAACGCTAGGGGTACTCTTCTTCCCCCTTAGCCCCCCGAGCCGCAAAGGGGCCACACACAATTAGAGAATAACTAGCTCCTCAGCTCGCCTCCAAGGCTGAGCTACCACTCAAGTCTGCTGAGGATTCCCAACTCCTACCAGAAATCAGTCAGTCTCTAATCTCCCAGCATAACAATACCAACCTCAGCCAAAAAAAGTCCCCTTCTTTCCCCCTCCTCCTTTCCTTTATCCAGACTCAAACCCTAATTCTTGTTTTTCTTAGGTTTTCCCCCCTTTTTCTCTTTTGACTTTCTTATTTTTTTTTTTTAGTTTATTTTGTTTATATATTTCATTTTTATTTTTCTTTTTTCAAAAATTCAAGGGTATGTGCTCTCATTTTTAAAATTCCTTTTATTTACACATGCTTAACTTTATTTGTTTAATAATTTGTTTATAATCTAAGTATACATATATATATATTCATTTTCTTATTAATAAGCCTGCATTCATCATTTAATTTACCATTAATATATCTGTATATTTAGGATTTGTGAGAGATTAAGGTGATGGCAAACCAGTATAGGGGAAAAGTAAATGTTTTACAAAAACGAATAAAGAGGATTTACGAGGAGGGATGGCGATATAGTAAGTGAACTAGACAAGTAAAAGGGAGATGGATACTGGAAGATCTAGGTGATGGAGGATAGTTTTATTAAGTAGACAAGGATAAAGAGAGGGTGATGGTCTGAGTTTTTGTTTTTTTTCCTTTTTTTTTTGAATTTACATTTGTTAAGGCCACACTAAAATTTCCCCCCGGTTTTTAGAAGGTCTTAGGATTAGGGTTTAGATTATGAGCCAGGCGATGTTTGGTTAAGGGTAATGCTTAAGGTTTTATTCAGGTGCTGATGAATTAGGGCTAATTACGCTGACTCCTTCATCCACCTTTATCGCGACGTGCCCTTCAGGTCGCACCACGTGCGCCAAGGGTGCCACTCACCTCTTGAATTTCTTTTGGCGACGTGCCCTTCAGGATCCACCACGTGCTCCAGGGGTGCCACTCATCGACTGAGTTTCTTCTGTGCGATATGCCCTTCAGGATGCACCACGTGCTCCAAGGGTGCCACTCGCCGACTGAACTGATTGGTAGACCTCTATAACCCCTAGAGTCAACACTTCACCAGGTGAACTAGTAGGAGACTAAGGGCTCTAAGGAATAAGGCCCCCGCCTTATTGCGCGCCCTTTAGAATCATCATGAGCGACTGTTGCAGTTGGCCCTCATGGCATCGTGGGTCCTCTCGAACTAGGTAATCGTTAACCTACAGTTCGAGCCACGGTGGGAGTGCTAGCATGCGGTGGCAGGGCTGCTGTCCACCCCTCTCCCTCAACCTCTCTGCAATCGTGTGTGGCCCCTTTACTCCATATGTGAGTCAAGTCGGCAAGCTATCGTCAGCCTGCATCACCAATAATCATGTCAGAATTGTCAACCTCAAATCATCAAATCAAATGAAACATAATAATAAACATATCAACCCAAAAGCACACTCCCTGACTTAGTCCGGAGTCCAAGGGGGTTCTATCGATGCCTCTGCATCCTCAAGGTCAAAAACCCTGCACACTCAATAAAACTGAGTCAATAACACCTGTCTACCTTAAATAGTAACACATCATGTCATCTGTCAATCACATCATAATCAAATATAAAAGGTCTAACATCAAAAAGGGTCCAGATCACTTGTGAGCAGGTGTCCTCAAACAATAAGTGTTCTCAGTGCGCCAGAGCGGGATGTTACATACACCCCCTCTTGGTTTAAACTTCGTCCCGAAGTTTCTCAGTATAATGCAGAAATAAAATATCACAGTATCATAAGTCTATCCATCAAACAAAAATGGAAACTGCTGACGCATATCATCTGCGTCCTCCCAGGTCATCGAGTGTGGACTATCACTGTCCCACTGGACCTTGACCTGATCTACCGTTCGACGTTGTAACTGTCGAACGCGATGATATAAGATGCGGACCGGCTCAGCCAGGAGCGCTCCCTCGTCCGATACCGGCAAGGAACTCAGGTCAACCACATGTGTAGGATCACTAATATAATGTCTTAAAACAGATATATGAAAACATCGTGCATACGCCTCAAAAAATCAGGTAAGGCTAGTCGATAGGCCACGGGCCCCTTTCTCTCCACCATCTCAAAAGGTCCCAGAAACCTAGGAGAGAGTTTAGTTCCCTTCCCAAACTTGATCAAGCTCTTATGCGGTTTAACCCGCAAGAAGACCCGATCGCCGACCTCGTAGCTACGGTCGACTCGGTGCGCATCGGCATAACTCATCTGTCGATCTTGCGCTTCTTTAATCCTTTGTCTTATGGATTGCATCTGCTCTTCCCTTTCTTGGATCACTTCTGGTCCCACCAGGACCCTATCCTCAAGCCGATCCCAACTCAAGGGCATCCGACACGGTTTCCCATAAAGAAACTCAAAAGGCGCCATCTTTATGGTGCCTTGCTAACTATTGTTGTATGCGAACTCTACTAGAGGCAAGAATTCCTCCCAACGCTTTTGTTGGTCCATCATGTACATGCGCAACATGTATTCCAAGGTTTGGTTCGTACGTTTTGTCTTTCCGTCCGTCTCTGGGTGATATGCAGTACTAAAGTTAAGCTGGGTTCTCAAGGCCTCTTGGGAACTCGTCCAAAATCGTCCAGTAAACACTGATCCTCGATCAGATATAATCTTTTTAGGCACGCCATGCAACCTCACAATCTCGCTGATGAAACTCTCACTATGTCAGGTGCCTGATACGTCGTACGCACAGGAATAAAGTCAGCACTCTTCGTCAGAGTGTCTACTACTACAAAAATTGAGTTATGTCTCCTTGCCGTCAGTGGCAATCCAACAATAAAATCCATCGATATTACTTCCCATTTCGATTCTGGAATGGCATGTGGTTGAAGTAATCCTGCCGGGTGTCTATGTTCAGCCTTTACCTACTGACACTCTAGACATCTAGCCACAAAGTTAACTATGTCGGCCTTCATTCCTTTCCAGAAGAATAAAGGTTTGAGGTCTGCCTTCATCTTCATAACTCCCAGGTGAGCCATGTAAAATGCTCTATGAGCCTCGCTCAAGATCACATCCTCAACTCGTCGTTTGGCGGTACGTAAATCCGACTTCTATACCTCAATAAACCGTCGCTATCAAGTGAATATCCCTCATAACATGGTACCATCATTGCGTTTTGTCCGATAATATCCTTGACTTCTGTGTACCAGTCATCATCACACTGTAAGGTGAGAATATTCTCACGTAGATTTGTCTGAAGAGGTAACACCGAAAATATGCGTGGCCTCTGACTCAAATCATCCGCCACTCGGTTCACTATTCCCTTTATGTAATTAATCTCAAAATCGTATTCGCTAAGCAATTACGACCAACGCCGTTGTCGCGCTTTCAGGTCGCTTTGCGTAAAAATGTGTTGTAGTCCACAATGATTAGTCTTTAATTCAAATTTTCGTCCAATAAGGTAGTGTATCCAAACCTTCAAGGCATATACGATGGCTAATAACTCCAAATCATGCGTCGCGTAGTTCTCCTCATGCCTTCTCAGCTTCCTCGAAATGTAAGCGATCACTCGTCCGTCCTGCATCAAGACTCTGCCTAAACCTTCCTTGGATGTGTCAGTGCACACCAAGAAGTCTGCGTCCATGTCAGGGACCTTTAGTATTGGCACGGTTGTCAGCAACTCCTTAAGCCTCCGAAAGGCCTCCGCGCATTTCTCTGTCCAAACAAACTTCTTGTTTTTCTTCTGCAATTCCGTGATCGGATTTTCTATCTTCGAAAAACCCTCGACAAACCGTTGATAGTATCCTACTAATCCCATAAAACTACGCACTTCCATGACATTCGTAGGCGTAGTCCATTCCATAATATCCTCAACCTTGGCGGGATCCACGGCGATACCCTCGCCGGATATGACATGCCCTAAGTAGTGAATTCTCGATTGGTAAAAAGAGAATTTGGACAACTTCCCATACAATTTGTGTTCTCGTAAACATTGTAGTACCAAGCACAAGTGCTCATCATGCTCCTCCGTCGTCCGAGAGTAGATCAAGATATCATCAATGAATACTTGGACGAACTTGTCCAAGTACTCGCGGAACACCCCGTTCATCAAACTCATGAATACCCCTGGGGCGTTTATCAGTCCAAATGGAAAAACAGTAAACTCGTAATGTCCAAATCTCGTCTTAAAGGCGGTCTTAGGGATGTCATCCTCCTTGATCCGTAACTGGTGATACCCTGATCGCATATCAATCTAAGAGAACACCATCACACCCTTCATTTGATCAAACAGATCATCAATTCTTGGTAAGGGATATTGATTCTTGATCGTGGCCTTATTCAGTTGACGGTAGTCAATGAAAAGCCTCCACGATCCATCCTTCTTTTGTATGAAAATAACTGGTGCACCCCACGGTGACACACTAGGACGTATCATTCCCAAGTCCAATAACTCTTTCAGTTGCATTTTCAACTCTTGCAACTCCGGGGTCGACATCTGATAAGGCGTTCTTACTATCGGTTTGGTTCCTGGTTTCAGGTCTATGGTAAACTCCAGTTCCCTCTCCGGTGGCATCCCAGGAAACTCCTCTGGAAATACGTCCGCAAACTCCTTCACCACCGAATGGTGTTCTAGGCCTTCCGCTACTCCCTTATCGTTGAGCGCGAGGATCGCATAAAGTTCGCACCCCTTGTGCATACTCTTCCGTAACTGTAAGAAAGAGACGAATCGCAGGGAAACTCCCTGGTTCCGTCCTACAATCACACATCTCTGTCCTTCGTCATCTACCAAGCTCAACCATTTCATCTTACAGTTGAGAATCGCCTCATGCGTTTCCAACCAATCCATACCGATCACGATGTCATGAGATCCTATGATCGTGACGTACAAGTTGACTCTTGTGACAAACTCTCCCAGGTTAAGGGCACAACTCGTAACCTTTCCTCCCACCTTCTGTTTGGCTTCTGAAGCCATCCCTGTGAAGCTAAACTCATCCTGAATGACTGCCTTCCGGACGACATCGTGCAAGGTTTGAGGCTTCAAGATGATAAACCTTTGCACGCATGCTACTGTTAAGGCCCAACACGAATCTCTTGACCTTAAGCTTCTCAGGGTTAAGGTGCGGAGCATGTCGGAGTGACGCCATAACACGTGCCTCGCTCTTGGGCACCGTACGACCTCCCTGTCGTAAGGCAATGAACTCATTGAGCCGACGCTTAATGAATTCCTCTGAAAGGTACCTCTCTCGGAACCGTTCCTCGAACAGTTCCCATGACACATCTTCAACGATCATGTTCAGCTGTGACAGGAGCGTCTTCCACCATAGAAGAGCGCTCCCCTTTAGTTGAAAAGACCGCCATGCAGAACTTCCTGTTGGAGGTATAATCGTAAAGTGCGAAGCACATCGCCATATTCTCCAATCATGCCTTGGCGGCTGCGTCGTCCGTGGCACCAAAGAACTCAGGAAATTTTACCTTCTCGAGTTCACGGTGAAAGTTACATGTAATGGCCAGTGCACGCGACAAAACCTCAGGGGGTGCCGGCGCCCTGGCCTAGTCTCTGTCCCAACGGCTGATCAGAGCCTCGGACATGCGCTGAAAGGATCTCATCATCCCAATAACAACGCCAACTGCTATAAGCTCCTATTCGAGCACCCGCTTGCCTCCCTAGGGTTGAGACCCCTCAGGCGTGGATTCTACTAGAGGCGTCATGCCTCCTCCCCTAGCACCCGTCGTCGGCCTCCGCGGCGTTGTCTATCCATGATTACCTCCATGAACACAATCCACTCGATCAACAACAGTATAATAAAACCAACTCATGTCAACGAAAGCCATAGCGCACCCCAAGTCGCGGGTCGAACAGGCTCTGATACCATATGTAAGGACCCTCCTCGTTACTACAATGACGATAAAAACAGGTGCAATTTTTTTTTGTTTTAAAAGTGTGTGCATGCGTGTAGGAAGGGAAACAGACACACGAGACTCTACGTCGCCACCCAACGACTAACAAGACGCAACCCAGGCAGACACACAAGACGAAAAGAGACTCTCCCTAAGCACCTGCGTGCATTGAATGACGATCGACCATCGTCATCTCTAGGCTAGACAACAACACTCACATCCACAAGTCTTACTAGTGCCTCAGTAGGCTGTTTACTTGTTCGACAAGTGTCAACATCCTTCGTGGCACATAACCCCAAATACTTAATTAGGCGCACATCATCAATTGAATGGCATAAGAGATAAACTTTGACATAAACAACGTCAAGGGTGCGAGAATAATCTCGACTTATTCCAAGGTAAGGGAGTTCATCTACTCAGCTAGTTGTACATCAACATTAAAATCAAGGCGCAAGTGATATAACCACATTAATTTCAAGCGTAAGAGATTCATTAGGTTTACTCCATGTCACCATAGGAAGCAAAGTCGAGGCCCATCAGACCATCGCCTGAATAGCATTATTAATGACACGCGAGTAATCTAGGTACTTAAATGATCACCCACCTCGGTTTAACCATCCCTTCATTTGGGGTGTATGAGTTACGCCCATAATTTATTGCGAAGATATCTAAGGTCTAACAGCCATCCACTACCACCAAGTCTAACCCCAATAGTGATAACTCACCATTAAAATTTAAGTTAGACAAAAATCCCCAACCTCCAACAATGTCCCACATATTAACTAACCCATCTGATATTAAAATGGAAGTATTAATCGACGCTCAACTTATATCATAACATTCATCAATTATAACAGTTCGACATCCAAGTAAGGAGGAAATACTTTTGACTACACCATAACCTAGCTATGTTGCCACGATACCCAAAATTTATTAAATACAAATCCATTTATGGGGGAAAATTCAACTTACTACCTATGTCGCCGGATAACACTTCCATAACATCCCTTAACATATAATATGTATATAACATGTCTACTTATGGGGATTGAAAAATTTAAGTAGTAACTACATACACGTATAACAGTTTATTTATGGATTTGGCAATATACTTGGAACAACAAAAATGTTCAGATTTATAACAATAACCATTTCAATAAGAATGCCATAATGCAAGTTAGAATATCAACTACATAATATATATAACCAATTTACTTCTAGATTGGGAAGTATGAATTTAAAAACAAAAGGTTCAGATTCATAACAATAACCATCCATTAAAATCCAATAACATAATAACTCCGATGATGAGCACGAGGTAATAAAAACCAGGATAAAATCTTATCGTAAACCATACGGTAGAAGAAATCCTCCTATTGCAATTATATTCTAAACGGATTCCTTTGACGCAAATCTGATTTCTTCCTTACCACTAATTCACATTACTTTATTAATGTAGCATGATGGTGTGTGATTAACTCTCTAAGTCTAGCTTATCAACAGGTTAGTGCAGATACCAAGCCCACGGATCCATGTACCGACTACCCTCTACATCGAACCAACATCAGTCACTGAGACAAGAGAAACTGCCCAGCTCGATGCCTTCCACCTGTCCCATCGAAAATAAAATAATAGTGTGAAGAGACCGAGCATAGGGAAAAAGAAACCCATAAAGTCATAATGCAAAATGCATGGTAAGGGATTTCTCTACGGCGATCAAAACGTCCGTAGATTCATTCGTGCAGATCTAATCTTTTGTTAGCCTGGCAAGCATGCTCTGTACATGGTTGACTTTAAAATTGAAGAAAAAGAGGATGCGTGTACCGAGAGTCACCAGGGTTAAAAGCGCAATTAAAACGCTGTCAAGTCCACAGTAAGATGCAGAGATAAATTTGATTTCCAAGTGGTCATTATGGTAGGCGTCTGACTAACCGATCGCTCATTATTCAATATCCTTGGATCAACAGAATGCGCGTACGACATCAACCCAACTGGAAAACTATGTATGAAACTATTTATTTGTTTGATATGCGTATTATCAAAAGGTCGTGGTTAGAGTAATAATTTGACTATTGCATTGGATTATTCAACGAATGGGGAGAAAAATAGATCGTTTATTTCAATATCTCTACACTGTAATTGATATCCAGGTTATATCGTTGCCCTTGTAAGATTTTTTTTTATTATTTTTATACTATCATTTAATGTGTCGATTTTTCTTTTTCTTATTTTTTTTTTCAACTTCATTTTTTTTTGTGTTTAAACATAAATCCGGGTGTCGGAAGGAATAAGCGAGCACGTAAAAGTGACATGCACAGGTGGTAAAACGGTGGAGTGGGTATGAACGACTCAGTCATCCACGTAACCCGATGCTGTAAGAAGAACACAGTAAAATAAAAACCTAAAATGCTGTGAAGAGAATACAATAGAAAAAAAACCTAAAAGTTAAAGTAAGTAAAATACTTAAACATAATAGAACCCGTACGGTTAGGTTAATCGTTTTAATCTCCTAAATCAAAGATGAACAAACATCTTGGGTCCAATCACAATTTTTTATTTTATTTATTGTAATCGCATCCTTCATCAATCAGCATCTTCAAGGTTTCCGCGGAGTATCTTGAGATTGTATCTTACAACCGACCACACCCTCAAGCAGAGATCAAGACTTGATCATAATTAAAATCTTAACCAGTGAGATAGCACGCAACGCACTATCCCAGGAGGTTTGTACATTTTCCTTGTCTTCTGATGCAGCGTGCTGTGTTCTGGAGAAATCCATTTTGATGGGTGGCAATGACCGGTATGAATGCCAATGCAAGGTTGATTTAGATCATTCTCCTCTAATTGGTTATCTGGGGATATTAATGTCTTTTTTTATCAGAACCTGTATCACTGATCAACTGATTATGTGCAGACACCGGAGGTCATAGAATATACAACACCGATTAAGAATGAAAGGACAGAACTGAAGAATGAATGTAAATAGATGGGAACAGAAGAACTCTTACCCTGACAGATATTGAGTTGGAGGTTCAATCCTTGGTCTGGTTGAATTTCAGAATGCACCTATCCTTCTATCTTATGATGGCCGCTAAGGCAAGGGTAGGTTAAAGGATTGGTAAGAGGTAAGAATGGAAACGAGGAAGTTTCATCAATTTAGTTCGAAAATTGAGAGGCAGCTATGCTAGGGTTCTATTTCTGAGTTACACCGAAATTTCTAAACTGTATTACAGAGACAACAAACAAGAATTCACGTGTAACGAGGTTTAAGTATGTACTGGAGGATATTTAATGTTTCTAAACATCCCAATATGCCTTCCAAGGCTAGCGATCAGGTGAAGCGAAAAGGGTATAGGCAAAGAAGAGCACTAACGCAGTGTCTAGAAAATTGTTGAGGAATTAAATTCAAGGCATCCAACTTGAACACACAAAATCCAACAAGATCTCGTATAGCAGATACATCAGAATTTTGACACTAAACACATAAATCTAACTAAATTTTTCTTTTTATTAAACTTAATACATTTTAATTCAAACTTTGGGCAGGCCGAATTCCAGAAGGGCCGCTATCCATCTATCTCACAGAATCGTTCCAATAAGAAACCGAAAATGTTTCAATAATCTTTGAAAGGAACCTCCACGGCAGAAGGGACGAATTCAGGGTTGTAAGAGAAAAAAAAACAGCGAAGGCAAAATCCCAGGAAGTCCAACGCCCACCGCAAGGAGTAAATACGCCCATACAATGGAGTGCCAGGAGTTACACACGAAATGTCCGTCACTGGAAAAAACGGATGACAGTATAAACGAAACAGCAGTGACCCTTGAAACGAAATGCCCATACCATGAAATAAACGAATGACAGTAAAAACGGAATAACAGTGACCCTGGAATGAAATGACCGTACCATGGAATACTAGAAACTACAAGTTTACACCAATAACCATTGCAACTACAGATTTTAAACTCACGCAGCAAGATAGAAATGCCCAAATATCTACATATCTGTGTCCTTCACGCTTGGAACAAATGTTTCTGGTGCTCCCGCCACTCCTGCTCCTGCTTGCCGACCGCAAGAAACTCACCGGTACCTCCCAGCCAAACGCTAGGGGTACTCTTCTTCCCCCTTAGCCCCCCGAGCCGCAAAGGGGCCACACACAATTAGAGAATAACTAGCTCCTCAGCTCGCCTCCAAGGCTGAGCTACCACTCAAGTCTGCTGAGGATTCCCAACTCCTACCAGAAATCAGTCAGTCTCTAATCTCCCAGCATAACAATACCAACCTCAGCCAAAAAAAGTCCCCTTCTTTCCCCCTCCTCCTTTCCTTTATCCAGACTCAAACCCTAATTCTTGTTTTTCTTAGGTTTTCCCCCCTTTTTCTCTTTTGACTTTCTTATTTTTTTTTTTTAGTTTATTTTGTTTATATATTTCATTTTTATTTTTCTTTTTTCAAAAATTCAAGGGTATGTGCGCTCATTTTTAAAATTCCTTTTATTTACACATGCTTACCTTTATTTGTTTAATAATTTGTTTATAATCTAAGTATACATATATATATTTTCATTTTCTTATTAATAAGCATGCATTCATCATTTAATTTACCATTAATATATATGTATATTTAGGATTTGTGAGAGATTAAGGCGATGGCAAACCAGTATAGGGGAAAAGTAAATGTTTTACAAAAACGAATAAAGAGGATTTACGAGGAGGGATGGCGATATAGTAAGTGAACTAGATAAGTAAAAGGGAGATGGATACTGGAAGATCTAGGCGATGGAGGATAGTTTTATTAATTAGACAAGGATAAAGAGAGGGTGATGGTCTGAGTTTTTGTTTTTTTTCCTTATTTTTTTTGAATTTACATTTGTTAAGGCCACACTAAAATTTCCCCCCGGTTTCTAGAAGGCCTTAGGCTTAGGGTTTATATTTTGAGCTAGGCGACGTTTGGTTAATGGTAATGCTTAAGGTTTTATTCAGGTGCTGATGACTTAGGGATAATTAGGCTGACTCCTTCAACCACCTTTATCGCGACGTGCCCTTCAGGTTGCACCACGTGCGCCAAGGGTGCCACTCGCCTCTGGAATTTATTTTGGCGACGTGCCCTTCAGGATGCACCACGTGCTCCAAGGGTGCCACTCGCCGACTGAGTTTCTTCTGTGCGATGTGCCCTTCAGGATGCACCACGTGCTCCAAGGGTGCCACTCACCGAATGAACTGATTGGTAGACCTCTATAACCCCTAGAGTCAACACTCCGCCAGGTGAACTAGTAGGAGACTAAGGGCTCTAAGGAATAAGGCCCCCACCTTATTGCGCGCCCCTTAGAATCATCGTGAGCGACTGTCGCAGTCGGCCCTCATGACATCGTGGGTCCTCTCAAACTAGGTAATCGTTAACCTACAGTTCGAGCCATGGCGGGAGTGCTAGCAGGTGGTGGCAGGGCTGTTGTCCACCCCTCTCCCTCTACCTCTCTGCAATCGTGTGTGGCCCCTTTACTCCATATGTGAGTCAATTCGACAAGCTATCGTCAGCCTGCATCACCAATAATCATGTCAGAAATGTCAACCTCAAATCATCAAATCAAATGAAACATAATAATAAACATATCAACCCAAAAGCACACTCCCTGACTCAGTCCAGAGTCCAAGGGGGTTCTACCGATGCCTCTGCATCCTCAAGGTCAAAAACCCTACACACTCAATAAAACTGAGTCAATAGCACCTGTCTACCTCAAATAGTAACACATCATGTCATCTATCAATCACATCATAATCAAATATAAAAGGTCTAACATCAAAAAGGGTCCAAATCACTTGTGAGCAAGTGTCCTCAAACAATAAGTGTTCTTAGTGCGCCAGAGCGGGATGTTACAGATAGGATAGACACCCATGTCTTCCTCATCGTAATTTACAATAGGTTGAGGAACACTTTCAATGTAAGGTGAAATCCTTCCTTCCCTTAGGATGATAATATTATTTTCATTCTTGGCGATGGATAAATGTGAACCATGTAGTGATAGGTACCCATAGGTTAATGCCTGCCAATCTCTACCCAAAATTGTTGAATAGTTACTAACATGCATATTAATTACTTGTATATTAAGGGTGGTTCTTATTTCAGGTTGAGCACAAAGGACTAGAGTTACATCTTTGATCTCACCTATGGTAGACTATTGTTTATTATTATAGCAAAGAATACTCCTCATGTTTTCATTGGTACAAGAGAGGCCTAGCTCTTCCATAATAATTTTGGACATAATGCTCAAGCCAGATCCACCATCTAGTAGGAAACAATGAGCTATTTTATCCATAATTTTTACAAAAATATAGAAAGGGTTTTTTTTATAGGGTTTCTAAAATAATTTACACCCATTATATTTACATCTGACTCATCTCCATCATAATTTTCATTCAAGTTAGCTACTATGGAAGTTTTACTTTGCATAAAACATTTCATATGTTGTTGTTGTTCCGGGATGGTGACCATGTCCAAGAGAGAGGCATATGCCTTGATACTAGCTAGTTGATTAACGATATTGTATTTGGATGGAGGTAAAAGAGTTGAAACTCCTTTAATGTTTAAATACCTGTCAACATGGGAGTTTGTATCTCGGGATGATGAGTTAGGAGAAAAAGTGGTTAAAAAAGAATCAGCTTTACTCTTATGAGTGGAAGTTTTATTTCTAGTGCTTACCATCATCACATCATCACATGGAGCCCAATATAAGTAAACTATAGTTGCACTGGGTTTTTTTTTTCCAAAGATTCAGACTCTAGCATTTCTTTTTACCTCACAGGGCGTTTCATCATTATCTTCTTCGCAAAAGTTGCACTTGGAACGAGACATTATAGCCTTTGGTTGGAAAGTACTATCATTTGGGTTCTTGAAGGCTGCATGGGAAGAATACTCAGCAAGAATGGAAGTAGAAGTAATTCTCTTTCTCTCATAAACAATCATCCATTTGTTCATATATTTCATAAGCTACAAGACTACAGACACATCAATTTGTTTTACATAATCTCCCTTGGGGAGACCATTTCTTTCTAGCTTCTCTTCATACTCAATATAAGTATGAAGTGTAGATATGAGATTGTCTATATCCTTTTCTTACAATCTATGATGATAGGAAGAAGGTAAATTATTGTAGTAGTTCATGAATTCAACTTGTTTCTCAGGGCGAATCAGTTCATGGATTTGATTATACAACTTGGTGAAAAAAATATTGAATGATTTGATAGTCTCATTGTTGTTATAGGTAATTTTATTATATTCCCTTAATTTATCAGTTGGGATTTTTGATTGCCCATACGTCAATTTAAACCAGTAGACCAATTATTCCCACATGGAAAGCATTTTAGGACTAGTGAATTAACAAATAAGTTCATACATATATCATTGTCATTCACCCCTATGTTATGGCAAGCATTAGAAAAGGCTACTAAGTGTTCATTAGTAGTAATAGTGTCGTTTCCTGAAAACTTGGGCAAATGATCCTTAAACTTTGGAAGGGGGTGAGCCACTGGTGTAAGATTCAGAGGATAAGATACATGCCACTGGATAGTGGTATCATCCTCTTCAAATTGAAAATGGATATGTTTTTAATGACTTTACCCAGATTAGTTGTAGATTGGACTGGAATTTGATGGCTATAAATGCTACCAATTACAGATGATGTTGAATTTTGTGAAGAGGAGGAAGCTTTAGTAATGCTACCACTACCAAAATATGTCATTTTAAAAGTGAGAGGGGCATTAGAACTAGAAAAATCAGATAAGGTCAGACTAAGATTTGTTTGTTGGATTTGTATGACAACCTTTCTCCTCCCTATTTCAGACATAGGATAAAATTCAGGCGACAAACCTCTTTTTCTTTGAGAAGAACGAGAATTGGGGGACATGTGAAAATGAACTAATGAGGAGGTTGATTTATGGGCATCCTTTGTCGTGATTCCCACTATTCATGTACTCTGATATCTCTAGAAATGACTTTTCAAGAATTATGTAATTCAACACGATTCCTAGCTATTTCTAAAATGGTATTAAACAATGTCAAAGAAATGCTAGTTTGATCGTCAATACCATCACCAATATTGGGTTCTCTAGTAACAAGTACATTCATGGAAACAATCAACTAAATAAAAAATAAGAACAAAAAACAAAGAAATTAATTACAAAAATAAAGAGATAACAACCTGAGAGAGATGGAAAAAAATATCCCCAATATGGTCGCCAAATAAATGTTGAGGAAAATGTATGAATAACCTCACTCCAAAATTTTCGAATCTTACTTGGCTAGGGTAAGATAGTTTGGATTATCACCTGAGGATTATAGCCTTAGAAAAAAATATCAATTGATTCTAAAGTAACAAGTACAAGGAACCATTATTGTCCCTTTTTATAATCAAACTATGCAAAAGAAGAAAGTAAAAATATATACATACTTTTTTTTGAGAATTTAAGAAAAAATGAAATATAAATCTAAAAGTAATATTAGAGAATGCACATGTGAGATAAACATCAACACTACAATGTGATTTCATTCCAAGTTACAATCATAACCTTCTTTTCAAACCCCTGCGAGGGTGAGGGCCAATATCATATTTAGATATCTTCAATGGGCACCATACAAAAAGAATTTGACAACAAGCGAAGACTAAGACTAGAAATATGAATCATCTTAGCCATGCAAGTGTCATTTACTGACTCTGCAAAATATTCTCTATCAGTAATGAAAACTAATTCATAAACAAATCAGAATACATAGACTATCAAGATCAAATGATCAATCTTTCTAGAATAAGTTGTTGAATTATGTATCTCAACCATTGAATCTTGCTATCTTCAATAAGACCCAGATATCAACAAAAATGTTAAGACTCTATGATAACTCAGAATGAAAGAAAGTAATTAATCTCCCAAGTATAAGAGTAGACCTTTATCAAAAATTCATTTCCTTGTTCTCTCCTTCCTGTCCCTTTTTTTGATCTTACTCAAAAGAAGTTGTGGTAGATTCAAATTACATTTAGCTAAGTCATAAATGGATTAATATTAGTTAGGGACACATATTAAATAGTCATAATAATAGATGAAGGGTAACTAAATAATATCTAATAGGTGGGACCCCTAATTCCTTTAAGTCCTTTTAAGTTTCAATTTCTTCCTTGTCGCTCCATAATTTACTTAAGTGACAAATCATGCCACCTCATAAATATACACATAAGAAATCACTTTAAACAAACCCTCGTGTCTCCCAAAATTATATATATATATATATATATATATATGCCACTGCAAAAAGAAAATATTATTTTGTTGTCCAAAAATGAAGACATAGTATCATGATGTCCAAAAATGGAAACATAGTGTCATATTGCCTATAGGAGATCAAAATATAAATATACTTTCCCTCAGTCCACCCAAACAATTTCAGCGAGCGAACCAAGTATTGTAGAAATTTGAGGATATACTAAAGCAACACGAGTATGAAGTATAAGGGATATTTAATGTTGAAAAGGAACATTTAAAAAAGTTTCCAACTAATTAGGCTAAGAAAACCACACAACTTAAATGTACCTTCTTAAAATTTGAGAAATATATTAAAAGGTTATCTAGAGAGTTACCAACTTTGAGAGCCCCATGTAGAAAACATGTTTTCCCAATAATGATATATGTAATGTTCTATCTGATCAAAGGGAAAAATATGATAAA
>ML811864.1:67153-83201 GCA_009831015.1 Picea engelmannii | reverse complement strand
TTTTTAACTAAAGAAGGAGCATGTGCACTTTTGTTTCTTTGAAAGTTGAAAGTATTAGCTAGAAAAGTTTCACAGAGTTAAATTTTATTTTGGTTGCTTCTGAAAATTAAATATCAACTCCAACAAAAATTAAACATTGACTAGGTTCAAAGTATAAAGTGTACCCTATTGAAATGAAAAGTTAAGAGTGTGCCTTGTTTATCAAAGGAAGAAAAACACTTTTGTTAAAATTGAAAGTTTGAAAACAACTCCACCAAAGTGTAAGGAGTCCATCATTTAAATCATTTTTCTCTCCATGCTAATTAAATTGCATCCATGTCATCCCAAAACTTTATAAAGAGTTTATATTTCACTTTCTCGTTTGTTTAAAGTCTTTCTCAGCATTTCTAATGGTTATATTCCATTCAAAGTTTTATGTTTTAGCAAAGTGAATGTTGGGATTCAATACCTTTCAAAGTTTAAAAATTCACCCGCTAACCATTGCTAATGGCATTTCTCCACAAGAAATGTTTTACCCATTAAACAACTAGATGGTCTTGTCTAAAATGAATGTAATATGATAACCCCAAATCTTTCTCAATCTATGGAGATGAGAAATCAACATTACTAGAATTTGAATCCAATTTTATTTAAATTCTCAATATGTGTTTCTTGTATTCAAAGGAAATATTATTCAGTAAATTTTTGTGTTAGTGGAGTAAATCACAATGTTTGGTGCATTTAGTTTTCTCTTAGTAGAGTAAACTTAACTATTTACTATGATTTCATTGTAATTGTAATCCATTTAGGTAAGTATCATTATGTCTCACCTTTCTTATTAGTCCCTCCTAAAGGCAAGCAGGGACTCTAACATTCGATTTGGGGTTGACCGTCAATTAGTTTATGTTTGACTGAAAATAATTTTTCTCTTTCCAAACTTTCACATAGGAAGAAAAAAAATTATATTTCTTAAAATATTTAAATTTATTTTATCTAACATACTATTGGAAAGGCACATTGAAGTCTTATTGTCGAGATCATGTTACATAACCTACGTTTTTATATATTATAAGTCTCTATGAATTTTTGCAATGTTTGATAACCTAATTTTATTTAAACTCTTTTTGAGGATGATACCTAGTTTATTGAACACCTACAACCACATCCATATCCTACAAAATCTAACCAGCTTAAGCATTTTCAACCACATCTATCTCCTGCAAAATCTGACTACCTTAAGCCTTTGCACTTGCAAACTCTGACCATCTTATTGTCTCTATATTCATTACCTTTGCAAACTCTTACCTCCTTTGCAAGACAAAGGCATTGTTTAAGTTAGATAATGCTCATGTACAATCTCTTTGATGAGACTATTCCAACATTTCACTGGATGCAAAGCACAACTATGCGATGTCTCCGAAGGCTAGCTAACAATTGTTCTCATCCTACCAACCAGCTATCCAAGAGGTAATGGAAATGTCTCCAAACCCAACAAACACTCTGAAATTGTCATTATAGTTGTAATTGTAATTTCAAATTTTCAATACAAAACAAAATTTGTGTGAATTAATTTGTATTTCTTCATTCTCACAAAATGTAGTATTGTCTATATGTATAATTCCCAATAAACCATTCCTGGAGGTTTATGATGGCCTAATAAATAATACAATTCCAAACTTTGTATGCTTTTTCTCATCATGTGGAATCATTTTGGGTTGATTTCATAGGCATCCTATTCTCCCCATATCACTCGTTGTTATAACATATATATGGTTGTTGTTTAACTTGTTATTGTTGGACTTGCCTTCTGTTTATTTCTAATTGCTTGAAGAATTTATAGTTACCTCAAATAATAACAATAGGGCCTGTATCTCAAAATATCTTCATCGGAGCTTGATATTCTTAGTAAATTATTATGCCATCAACATTGAGGAAAGTGTCTTTTCATTCCTTCTCCAATGTAACATCCTTGATCTCAATTTCTCTAACTATGTAAAATGAAGAGTTAGCCTTATCATTTTCACTTAAGTGAGGTGGGCCAAAGAAGTTGGAATCGTGAATAGGTTCGCTTTTATTCGGTTCAAGGTGGATTTTGAAATGGTTCATGCCTTCTGGAGATCGAGGAAAATAGGTTTATCCCTTCATAGTAAGAGTTTTCTTTAGGGAAGATATACATCCCTTCATATAACACCGACTCTAATTTGGAGAGGTGTTCCTTGATATGGAACATAATCTACTAATGTTGTTGGACCAAAAAATTCTATTGGAGAAAAAACATCTATGGAACATGGTCATCTTCAAGGATTTACAAGAAGAGGTCAGAGAAAACCTAAGGGTTCAAGGAGCTAGCCATCAACTGAAACCACTAGTCCTTCCCCTGTTATTGGTGGGGCTTACTATGCCCTTCAGACCCATAAATTCAACCAGAGGACATTTTTACAACAATGTCTACTTGTGAGGCCATAATATGATATGTTTATAATTTGTTGAAATATTGTAACTGCAAAGAGTATTCTATTTATTATTGAGTTATTATTAATTAGATCAATCCCCTTTTGTGGATTGATCATGTCGAGCTTTGTAAATGAATAGATCCCCTTTTGTGTATTGGTCACACCCTAATTATATGATGCTAACTAAGAAGTCGGCTCCTAGGCCTAATTAAATTCATTTTAGCCACTAAGAGAAAAAGTCAACCATGCTTGATGAATAGACACCTCCGTAGAACTTGCCAGCTAGTATAAATAAGAGCCTAGCAACTCATTAGCTCACTCACTGAATTCACTCACTTCGTGCACAAGTTTGGAGATTTCTAAAGTTGGGAGAAGGAGGAGAGAGAGGCACAATGCTCAGTCTTGGTTATTCTCTAGTGTTTGGTATTTTATCTTGGAATATATTTGAAATCTATATTAAGCAAGTTTTTGCTGGGTTTTCTTCCTCATGAGGGTTTCCCAAGATAAATGATGTGTATCTTGTGATTGGTTTTCTATTAGTGATCCTGCCTATGCTATTGTTATCTAGTAAATTGAAAAGAAACTTAATAGTTGCTCTAAAATTAACATGGTATCAGAGATAAGATGAAGAGATCACCTTTGATTGGATATGCAAAAACATCATTGCTGTCGTACAAGAAAATTAGGGAGTTTTGTTGGAAAATAATTTTAGCATAAAAAACACATAGGGAAGTGTGCCCTATTCTAGAAAACTCAATGGTATCTTAAGTGCGCCTTTTCAGTGGAAAAAACTCCCAAAAAGTGAAACCCTAATTTTCACTGGTACCAGGAAACCAAAGCCAGTACTAGAAATACCAGTCTAAATTTGTGCAGGCCAAGTTTCAAGAGGTAAAATTTGGATTTTCAAAAAACTGACTGCACCAAGATACTCGCCTCAGCCAAGTGCACCTCCTAGTAAGTTCAGATTTAATTTCTGAGCATTTTCAATTTTTGGTCGTTTTCCTAGCTCCAGGTCAAGATGTCTGCAAGAACCAAGCTTGTTGATAAGTTAGAAGGTGTGGATAAATTCTGCGTTTGGAAGTATAGGATTTCACTCATTCTTGAAGAGAATGACCTTGCAAAATTCATCAAAGAAAGGGTACCATAACCCGCAGATGCCAGCTAAAGAAATGTACCATAAGGACATGGTTAGGGCCAAAAGAATCATTGCAGACTCTATAAAATATCACGTGATCCATCAAGTGGCATATAAGAATACCCCAAAAGAAATTTTTGATGCCCTAACCAGATTGTATGAAGGAAGAAACATTAATCGGAAGATGAACTTGAGAACTCAACGCAAGAATACAAAGATACAGAAAGGAGAAACAATTCATGACTATTTCTCTAGGCTCTCTCAATTCAAGGAACAACTAGAAGAAATTGGAGATACCCTAGATGAAGATGAAATCATAATGACATCTCTTAATGGTCTCACAATACCTTGGGATGCATTCATCCAAACCATTTGTGCTAGAAAGGAAAAACTATAATTTGACAGTCTCTGGGAAGAATGTGTTCAAGATAAAGAAAGAGTAGCTAACCAAGAAGAAGTACTATTAAGGGATGAAGATCAAGCTCTAGTTTCTCATACTAAAGGAGGAAATGGAAGGTCTCACTTCAATAAGGAGACCCATCCACATAAGGAGTCTCACTCCCCAAATAAATCCATCCATAATGAATCTCACCCTCCAAGGAGATTCCAGAAGTTTCAGAAAGGTCAAAGAAGAGAAAAAGATTTATTATCTTATCAATGTTACCATTGTGACAAGATGGGACATATTGCTAAGAATTTTCTAGCTATAAGAGAAGAATACAAGAAGAGAAACAAAAGGCACCATGCCCACATTATTGAAGATCAAGAAGCACCCACAATGATGATTAAAGAAAGGATTGAAGACTATGTCTTAATATCTACTCTCTCAGGATCAATGTCACCTGGTGAGGATACTTGGATCATAGATAGTGGTGCTTCCAAGCACATGACAGGTTAGAGAGACATTGTCTCTAGCCTTACCGAAAAAAACTTTTCCCATAAATTTACACTTGGAGATGATTACCAATACCCTATCAAGGGAGTGGGAGAGTCCAATTACAAACTTGATTCATGGATCCCAATGAAGATGAAGGATGTACTATATGTACCAGGTTTGACGAAGAATTTTCTTTCTATCTCAACTTTAGATAAGAAATGATTTAGAGTTGCATTCATAAATGGTGAAGTCCTTATGTGGCCTAAAGGAAAAACTATAGAAGATGCAATTGTTATTGGAATAGAAGAAGGTGGCCTATATAAATTAAAAGGTCACTCATATGCAGCCTTGACTCACTCAACTGAGAGTCCATGTGAACTTTGGAATATAATACTAGCTCACATCAACTACAAGGCCTTACCATATGTGAGAAAACCAGTTACAGGTCTACCAGACTTCAATATTGATCATGAAGGTGTGTGCAAGGGATGTGCACAAGGAAAGAACATAAAGAATCTTTTCTCAAAGAGCGAGAGTAAAGTAGAAGGAGTCTTGGAACTCATCCACTTAGATGTATGTGGCCCAATTCCATCAACCTCTCTTAGTGGGTATGTATGATATGTGTCATTCATTGATGACTATTCTCACAAGACTTGCATTTACTTCTTGAAATCAAAAGATGAAGTGTTTGGAAAATTCAAGGAATTCAAAGCCTTGATAGAGAATCTCTCTGAAATAAAAATCAAGATACCCAGGTCAGATAATGGAGGAGAATACACCTCAAAATAGTTTGGAGTATTTTTCAAAGATGTCAGGATTAATAGGGAGATCACCACTCCCTACAATCCTCAACAAAATGGTGTAGCAGAAAGAAGGAAAAAAACTATAATGAAAGCAATGAAGAATATGATCCATGATCAAGATATTCCAATGCACTTATGGGTAGAAGCAACAAGAATAACATTGTATATACAAAATAGATTATCCCATAGTGCAGTTGGGTTCAAAACCCCCGAAGAAATGTTCTTGGGAAAGAAGCCATAAGTAAGCCATCTCAATATATTTGGTTGTCCATTGTTTGTATGCATTCCGAAAGAAAGAAGAACCAAGCTGGACCCTTCAAGAAAGAAGGGAATATTTGTTGGATATTGTGAGGTCTCAAAGGACTTCATAATTTATATACCATGTTACCATCATATTGAGATTAGTAGAGATGTAACATTTGATGAAGATGCATCACTCAAGAAATCAAGGATATGTCAGCTTGAAGAAGTATATGAAGAAGAACCTGTAGTTCCCAGAGTTACAGAACCAGTGAGGGAAGTCACAACTTCCCATGATGATGAGATTTAAGAAGATCATGATATGATAGAATCTAAAGAACCTCCCAGATGAAGATCTCTCACAAGGGAAAGCCAGCTTGGGCGAGGGAACTTATTCAAGATGGAGAGAAGTATGGTGCCCCAGAAGGAACCATGAGACAAGTCAAGAAACCTAAGCCATTCTCTAGCTACATGGATTTGATGTGTGATCTTATAGAGAAGGATCCTACTTTCTTTGAAGACGTTATTYGAAASAAAGAATGGGCARATGCAATGACATAAGAATACCAATCCATTATAAAGAATGATGTATGGGAAATAGTTCCCAGTCTGAAAAGAAAAGATGTGGTATCTTCCAAATGGATATACAAGACAAAACATGTCRTTGATGGAAGTATTGAAAAACATAAAGCAAKATTTGTAGCTCATGGCTTTTCTCAAAAGGAAGGCATTGACTATGAAGAGACATTTTCTCTTGTAGCCATATACGCTTCTATCARAACCATCATAGCTCTTGCAGCTAAGATGAAGTGGAAGTTAAACCATATGGATGTGAAAACAACCTTCTTAAATGGTGTCATTKAAGAAGAAGTGTATATAGAACAACCTCAAGGGTTTGAAGTTGAAGACARAAAGACGCATGTTTKCAGGTTGAAGAAGGCTCTGTATGGATTGAAGAAAACTCCTAGAGCTTGGTATGGAGGAATTTACAGTTTTATGACAAGCTTGGGCTTTACCAAGAGTAAAGTTGATTCTAACCTTTACTTCAAGGTTATGAATGATRAGCCTGTTATATTGTTGCTACTAGTGGATKAAATATTCTTAACTAGAGAAGAAAATCTCATCACTGATTGTAGGAAGAATCTTACTACAAAATCTGAAATGRAATACCTAGGCCTAATGCACTATTTCTTATGTCTTGAGGTTTGGCAGAGCCCAGAGAAGAKATTCCTTAACCAAGGGAAGTATGCAGTTGAAATAATAAAKAGGTTTCATGTGTTGGAGTGTAAATCCATGAACACRCCCATGGAAACAAAGTTGAAGCTCCTGGTTGATACTTCGTCAGAATTGGTTGATGTTACTCTCTACAAAAATATCATTGGATCRTTAATGTATCTGAMAAACACCAAACTAGATATATGTTTTGTTGTGAACACCTTGAGTCAATATCTAGTAGAGCCTAGACATGTTCACCTTGTTGCTGCAAAACATGTGATGAGATACCTTAAGGGTTCRTTGGACTTTGGTCTCTGTTATAATGGAKATCATGACTTCAGACTGATTGGTTGTACCAATTCAGATTGGGMTGGAAGTGTTTAWGATAGAWAGAKAACTTCAGGATGTTGTTTCAGTATGGGTTCAATCATGACTTCATGGGAGAGTAGGAAGMAATCCAATATTTCTCTCTAAACAGGAGAAGAAAAATACATTGTTGCATGCTCCTCTAGTTGTGAATCCATATGGATTCAAAATTTATTGACAGGTCTCTTTGATCTRAAGATGGAAGAAACCGTAATTCTATGTGACAACCAAAGTTTCATAAAGATGAMAGAGAACCCTATGTTCCATGRCAAGTCAAAGMACATAGAATTATGATATCACTACATTCGTGATATGGTGTAGAGGGGAGCCATAAAGATCCAATATGTTGGCACAAATGAGTAGTATGCAWATGTSTTGACCAAGCCTCTGTCTCGTGTAAATCTTGAACACTTTCRAGACAAKCTTGGTATAGTCCGAAAGTACCTCCCTCAAAAGGGGGAGTGATGYCGATGATAYTATGGTATCTCGACCAACATCGAGTAGCTYAGKTAGGATTMTATATCCYAGGGGACTGATCATCCCTGGATAGATCYTGAAGGTCCGGTAAGGATGGCATGTCAAACTACATGTGCATGTATATGCTAGCTGTGGTGAGTAGTGGTAGCTCTGTTAGGATTTTTATAATCCTAGGGAATCTTATGATTCTTGGGCAGATCCGAAAGGTTTGGTAAGGATGGTCTGTCAGAGTACCACATGGTAGTACTATTAGGATTTTATATCCTAGGGAATCTTATGATTCCTGCGAAGCTCCTTAGGGACTGTTAGATTAGCACAAAATGTTGTTACACCTGCCTCATTTTGTTTCCCCATGATGATGATGACATTGTTGCTTGATCCTTCATGCTGTGATGATGTTGCTCCAGCCTCGTGTTGTTGACGATGATTTTGTTGTTGATGTTGTATTAGCCTCGTGTTGTTATTGCTGATGATGATGTATTAGTGTTATACTAATTGATGATGATGCATATGATGATGATTCCATTCCAGCTCCATGCCATGAATGATGATATTGATGATGAGAAAAACTTCCGATGATTTATAGATATGTCAGTCAATGTTCAATATGATGATGATGTTGTTTCCCTCTCTCTCTCTCTCTCCGATGATGTTGTATTGTAGAATACCCTTCTTGTTAAGGGGAAGTGTTGAAATATTGTAACTGCAAAGAGTATTCTATTTATTATAGAGTTATTATTAATTAGATCAAACCCCTTTTGTGGATTGGTCAAACCCTAATTATATGTTGTTAATTAAGAAGTCGGCCCCCATGGCTAATTAAAGTTGTTTTAGCCACTAAGAGAAGAAGTCAGCCCTGCTTGATGAAGATACACCTCCCTGGCGCCTGCTAGCCATTATAAATAAGAGAGGCTAGCGCCTCATTAGCTCACTCACTCAAGTCACTCACTCAGTGCACAAGTTTGGAGATTTCTGAAGTTGGGAGAAGGAGGAGAGAGAGGCACAATGCTCAGTCTTGGTTATTGTCTAGTGTTTGGTCTTTTTATCTTGGCATTGTATTGACAATCTATATTAAGGAAGTTTTTGTTGGGTTTTATCCCCCATGAGGGTTTTCTAGGATAAATGTTGTGTATATTGTGATTGTGTTTCTCTCAGTGATCCTACCTATGTTATTGTTATCTAGTAAATTAAAAAGAAACTTAATATTTTCTCTAAAATTAACATAATTCAAATAAATAAACAAAATCATTAACTTTCCCATTCCATAATCTGATATGAGACCAATAACAAGAAATTGTAAGATATCTGATGTGCATAGAAGGGTTAGCATTCTCTACAATTCCATAGTGAATGACTCCTTTCACTTTGAAGGAAATCATTAGCGATTGAGTTTTTATTGTTGTATTCAACTGCACAAAGAAAAATTCAATACAATATATATGTGCAAAAAAGTAGAATTACAGAATGGGTTGTAGCTATGGAGTCACACAACATAAAAATGAATGGATTTATATCAATAAAAGAAAATGAAGCCAAAAATTTCCAATGATGACTCTCTGCTTATGAATGCTTCCTATATGAAATCTTCACCCCGCCAAAAAAAAAAACATATAGACTTATTGCTATTGTTAAATATTTGAGAGCCTTTCCTGATTTTGTTTCTCAATGGTGACCTGCAATATCTAGAGTATCGGAGAGATTGAAAGTTGAAGATTGAAAAAGAGGATCGATCTTAAAATAATTAGGAACAAATAAGCTGAGATAGGAGCCATGTCGATTGAGCTCATGGATTATTTCCTAAAGCTTTGATGTTGGAATTAGTCCATCCACTAATGATAAATGGATGATCAATACCACCATGAATACCATCTATATACAAGGTATTGTAGTGAAGATCTTCATACTACTTTCAAAGTGAAGTACTATCCTTTTTTTGGATGGGTAATTCAAATTAATGATATAATCAATTAATTTAGACCTCATCAAAATAAGTTAAATAAACAACTAGTGTTTTGAGCAGTGTATACAAGTATAAAATATCATTTATTTTTTCTTCCAAATAATTTTCCTATCTTTGGGATTAACCGAAAGGAGAATTGCTTCTATAGTGTGACTATCATCCCAATTCCTTGGAAAGGTTTTCTCACACAACGTGGATATGATCTCAAAGGTTTAAAATAACCAAAGAAATGGTATACTTGTACAACGTGGATATGTTCTCAAAACTTTAAGAAATATTAGAAAGTAAGTAAATAAACTTAAAAAAAAATAAAATTATGTAGATATCAACTCCCTGACACATGGAAACAAAACTCACACAAAAATAGTCATCTACCCGCTATGATATTGTTTCCGTATTTATATTTTTACAAAAATTCTTAGAATCCAAAATTTTAAAATATAATAAATCAAAGTCTTAACATTTTGATTAATCACTCTTAAAGACTTCATGATTTTGATTAATCTTTCTCAAAGACTTAAATTGAAAGCATGAAAAATAAATTAAAATATTTTTATAAACAAAGTTGCTTATATTCCATTAGGTGACAAGTGTTGGATTTATAAATATTAACGAGAAATAAAGAGAAATTAAATTATATAGAAAGCTAAATTACATATACATCAAATAGATACAAAACTTAAATTTTTTTTATAGAGACTCAAATGTATCACTCATTTTTTTAGGATAATTGTAAAATCTACAATGTTCACAATATTCATTTCTTTCTCTCCTGGGCCAAAGAATGCCTGACTCGGGTGAATATCAACACTATCTAGTTTCCAATAAACTCTCAAGATCATGACTCTTTTGTGCATAGCATCAGTGGTAGCAAAGAGGCATGTTTTCTGAATATAGTCATAACTAAGTGAGTCAATAGTAGTTATATCTCTCTTAGTATCTACTAGTCGACAAGAGTGCACACATTTATGTGACTATTTTATGCCTCGATCTCCCTCAACCAAGGGTGGGTTTGAAAGAGAAACTCATTCATATGGGTGATGGAAGGAAAGGTTGGAGGTTTGGAAGCTAGAGTAGATCTTGAACTATCATCAAAATGCTAAGGAAAGGAATTAGTCAAGATTCTAAGATGCTCAATGGTGACTTGTATTACTTTCTAGTGGATCGAAAGAGAAATGGAGTATGCATATGAAAGGTGAAGTTGGATAATGAGCATATGAGAACAATGGAAGGAGAGGAATGGGTTGATTTTAGAAAGGATTGGAATGTGTGTCACCATAAATTTGATGGTGCGAGCTCCATCAAGGTTTTTGGGATCTTCAATCTATGGAAGAAATAATAGGATAAAGTTACATAATGGGAGTAAGGAGAAACTAAATATCTTCCCTGACATCAAAGTATCTTAGCCTATACTCATTGCTTCTACCTGCATTGGTTAATCTTGTTGTCATTTCGATTATGATGTAGAAATAGAGTTACTATCTAGCTTTGATCATGCAATAATGATACACAAAAAGTAATAAAGAAGCACATAAACCCCACAATTTGGAGCATATAAAATAATACAAATAATTCAATTCAATCCTAACCACAGACAATCCTTAAATATAAATAGATGGGAGAAAATTTGTTCCATTTTCAAGAATTGTTCCAGTTTTCAAGACCTTCACTTTAATAGCGTAAGATAATTGTAAATGGAAAAAGTTGTTGACAAGTTTGATCAGGTGGTTTTATTACCTTGCAATCATGTGTGATTAAGAGCCAACTATTATAAAATAGATCCAGATTGAACATACACATCCACTAATTACAACCACAAATTAGGGGAAAACCTAGGAATTGTGTCGAATTTATAAAATGAATTTAAGGATTTAAAATGCACTTCATATCTCAAGTATACGGTTCTTGAGAAATCTATTAGACCCTCATTTGTAAAAACCAGACAATCCAATGCATTCCATGCTAGTGCCACAAATCGCATGCCAAAGATGAAAAAAATTAGGCATCAGAATATCTTTATTACCAAAATATAAGGAAATCCTATCAGGGATGACACCATTGCAATCATAAAACCAGGGACATAGTATTCCCAGACAATCCAATTCATTCCATGTATGTGCCTCAAATTACATGCCAAAGTCGAAATAAATTAGGCATCTAAATATCTATTTCACAAAAATATAAGGAAATTTTTTCCAGGCATCGACACCATTTTTGTCAAGAAACTACAGATGCATGATTCCCTTCATGTGATTTTGAACTTTGTGGAAAATCACTGCTAGAATTAGTAAAAGGTATCAAAATCGATTGCTTTGAAAAACAAGACCCATAACTAATAAAACAAAGCAATACTTATTCAAATTGTGTGACAAAATGTATGTTAATAGTTATTATTCCAGTTAACATTGTAGGAATTGAAACATCCCAATCCCCTTGTTGGGCTATGCCACACCAAAACTTCAACTATGATACCAATTTAGTTCACTAAAACACTCTGCAAATGCACAAAATCATTTATAATAACAACAAATATATGAATGCAACATATATAGGAAAATAATAACACAACATTTGAATCGAACACATAAAAGACACTTATCTTTGTAAAATGTCACCAACTGTATATAGACCTTTGAGTTTCCTCCCAGCCATAGACTTTGTTGCTCATAAAATCTCAATAGTAGGTCACCATTGAGCTGGGGATAAAACTCCACCAAGGAAAAGGAATCCTAAGCCAAGATAAGGTTTGTCAACAATCAAAATACTCGGACTAAGGTGCCAAATCTAATAGACAACCTACAGTCTCTCATTCCCCACATTTTTGTTTGTAACATCCCACTCTAGCACACTGAGAAAAATTATTATTTGAGGACACTTGCTCGTAAGTGATCTGGACTTTTCTGATGTTAAAACATTTATACTTGATTATGATGCGTTATGATAGACGACATGATGTTTTACTATTTGATGTAGATAGGTGTTATTGACTCAGTTTTACTGAGTGTGCAGGGTTTTGGACCTTGACGATGCAGAGGCATCGGTGGAACCCCTTGGACTCAGATTGAGTCAGGGAGTATGCTAATTGGGTTGATTTATTTTCTATGATATTTCATTGATTTGATGATATGATGTTGACATGTTCTGACATGATTGTTGACTGCGACAGTCGCTCATGAGGATTCTAAGGGGCACACAATAAGGCGGGGGCTCATGAGGATTCTATTGGAGTGGTAGCTCAGCCTTGCGAGGCGAGCTGGGAAGCTAGGTATATCATCTGGACTGTGTGTGGCCCCTTTGCGGCTCGGGGGGCTAAGGGGGAAGCAGAGTACCCCTAGCGTTTGCCTGGGAGGTACCGGTGTAGTCTCTACGGTCAGCGAGCAGGAGCGGGACTGAGCGCGAGGACAACGTTTGGAGCAGGAGAAAGGCAATGGTATGATTTCATTTTTGGTAGATTAGGATGCTCGGATTTTGGTATTTTCGCATTTAATTTATTGCTGTAAAATTTTTCAGTCATTGACAATCTCTGATGTAGTTGTAAGGTCTGGTAGAATATGCTTGGTCGTGTTGTTATTTTGATAGTTACTACGTTGAGTTTCACCTCTGTTATTTACACAGAAACTGGGTTGTAATGGCCTTGTTGTGGTAGATGAAAGAACATAGTTTTAGCCAAAATATTTTTATTGTGTTCCTGTGTAAAAGCCGAGGATCTTTGACCTTACCCTACCTCCGATTGATAGATCTCCAGATCCTTATTGTTCTTTTAGCTGCATTGCCTCTTTTATAATATGAATCCCCATAGTTAATCAGCGTTTCCTAAATCTTGATGCCACTAATGGAATAAATCCATAAAGCATTGTGGTCGGCATTGAATGGTTATTCTGGTTGGAAACAAAAAAAAACAAATTAATCATGGGCTGCAAATTGAATGAACGTAATCCTTTTTCCCAGAAGTTTTGTGCGCCCTTGATAATGAACCCTCTTATTGATGGAAGTGGATGTATCAATTTAATTGAAGTATGTTACTCAAAGTTCCGTCGTGGTATTGTTAAGGAAGTTCTGTTCACTGTGTTTTCTTTTGCAAGGGCGATTTTCATCTCTGTTGATTTCATTTTGGGCTTTTCGTTTGAATGGTTCTGGCCACCCCTGTCATCTCTGTTTGATTTCGTTTTGGGATTTTTGTTGAATGGTTCTGGCCACCCCTGTCATCTCTGTTTGATTTCATTTTGGGATTTTTGTTGAATGGTTCTGGCCGCCCCTGTTATCTCTGGCCATAACTGTCTAATGGATGCATTGAACAGAGAGTAGTTGTCTCCCTCCAACTGCTGGCAGTTTCTCCTTTGATGTGTAACACCGTCCACCTGTTTCTTGCTTCTATTTCTCTGTAACCAAAAAAAAAGGGAGCTAAATGTAGCCTTGACTGCATTTTTCCGGGAAGGTAGGCTGCGTTGATTCCCTCATTTAACGGCAGTAAAATTTGCAGTTCTGAATCGTAGCATGTAGAGCCACGTCTACACCTGTAGGCCTTGCTAGCTGGAATAACCTGCACGTGCGCATGGGCCGAGTTGCCTAAATTTACCATGAAGAGATAGAGTTTTCCTGACTACGCCTGGATTCGAGCGCCTAAATTAAGACGACCATTTCCCAATTTTCATTTCAGCACTTAAATCGGAGAGAATCCCAATGTTGTTAAAATGCAATTTATATTTCGGTGCCTCATTTTCGTCATATGACAGGATTTTATGACAAATGGATAGTAACTTATGATTCGAATTAAAGTGTTGAATGAGGAAGGGATGTAAAAGGTTCAGTCCATCGAAGGATATTTACTTGTTTAAATAATTAGGGTAATTTATTATTACTGTTAATTGAGTTCATTTACTTATCGTGAAAACATTTCATTTATATAATTACGATAAGAATCAATATAACTCTGGTCATGACAATGTTGTTGAAATTGATGCTCGGTTGGTAATGGCATAAGGTTTATATCGTTAATTTGGATAATTACTTGTTTAAATAATTAGGGTAGTTTATTTTTACTGTTAATTGAGTTCATTTACTTATCGTGAAAACATCTCATTTATATAATTGGATAAGAATCAATAGAACTCTGGTCATGATGATACTGTTGAACTTGATGCTCGGTTGGTAATGGCATAAGGTTTATATCGTTAATTTGGATAATTACTTGTTTAAATAAATTACCCTAGTTACGACAATAACTCTATAACAGGTGTAATTGTTTTTTTGTTTAAGGTGTGTGCGCGCGTGTAAAAAGGAACATACACACTTGACTCTACGTCACCCCCTGACAACCATCAAGACGCAACCACGATGAACACAACCAGAAGGACTAAGGCGCACAACAGGTAATTGCAAGCAATAAACGACCCTAGACATAATGCGCACAACAGGTAATTGCAAGCAATAAACGACCCTAGACATAAGGCACACAATAAGTAGCTGCAAACGTTTAACGACATACTGGGTTATGCACTGTACGCACACAAAAGGAAGAATCCATAGTAGTAGATTTTACTATTTCTGCACAGGAAAGCAGGGCATTTAATCTTAGTTCTCTACTCCGGAGAGAGAGAAGGTCAGATAGGCTCCTGGCCGTCTGCTCTGGTAGAAACTAGTAATCTCCGTTAGGTGTGTCGCAAGAGTAGAAACCCTGCCTTTAAAGGGCCCGAGACTCTTGATACAGCACTGGATTCTTTACACAGAACATAATCACACCCATAGACTTAGGTACTAAGGCTACATGGAGGTGTCTACAACCCGCCCAACATAAGCAGACCCCGCAAAGAAGACAACCAAGTACTACAAAATCAAGGACAACCACAACCTCTACGGGAGATGCAAGTCATAAGAACTCCGACATCAATTAAGACCATTTACTCCATTCGCCTTCGATTAAACGACGAGTTACCAAACCTGCCTTAAATAAGTACATGTAATTAATTGCATAGCCCTATTTACTACATCATAAAGACTCAAGGTTATGCTCAAGAATGTCTATTCATTTGATTAATGTAAATAACCCTCAACATTGCTACCACAACATCAACCACTTTACAATTTATATCATAATAACCACCTGCAAGGACAATCATCTTCCCCCTTATATGCCGTCTAAAACAGTTCCATTATCATTACCATAAAGCAGTGACCACATTAGCCTTAACCTTGCCATGGATAATAGCATTAACCTAAACATCATACTACCTTATCATTACCATGGACAATGTTGGTATTCAAAATTAGCATTACTATAATTTCTAGCAGGAATCATGAGATTACATGTCCTTAACATTCCAAAACCAATAATCATACTGAAAATTAGTATTAACCTTAGTTTCATTGCAATTACCTTACATTACAATACATTCCAATGATATTCACCAACATTCCATTACATAATCATTCCTTACATTTCGTTACATAAATTTCAATGTGCTAAATTCAAGGACATGACATTAATAATACACCATAAATAATAATCAATATTACATTTATCTTACTTATCTTGCAATAAGATAA
>ML811864.1:49131-62505 GCA_009831015.1 Picea engelmannii | reverse complement strand
GGGTGTCTATGTTCAGCCTTTACCTGCTGACACTCTAGACATCTAGCCACAAAGTTGACTATGTTGGCCTTCATTCCTTTCCAAAAGAATAAGGGTTTAAGGTCTGCCCTCATCTTCGTGACTCCTGGGTGAGCCATGTAAACCGCTCTATGAGCCTCGTTCAGGATCAACATCCTCAACTCGTCGTCGGGTAGTACATAAATCCAACCTCTAAACCTCAATAACTTGTCGCTATCAAAATAAAATCCCTCATATCGTGGCACCCTCATTGTGTTTTGTCCGATAAAATCCTCGACTTCCTTGTACTAATCATCGTCACACTGTAAAGTGAGAATATTCTCACGTAGATTTGTCTGAAGAGGCAACACCGAAAAGAGGCATGGCCTCCGACTTAAAGCATCCACCACTCGTTTCACTATTCCCTTTATCTAGGTAATCTCGAAGTCGTACTCGCTAAGAAATTCCCACCAACGTCGTTGTCCCGTGTTCAGGTCGCTTTGCATAAAAATGTGTTGTAGTCAACAATGACCAGTCCTTAATTCAAATTTCCATCCAACAAGGTAGTGTCTCCAAACCTTCAAGGCATATGCGATGGCTAATAACTCCAAATCGTTCGTCGCGTAGTTCTCCTCATGCCTTCTCAGCTTCCTCGAAAAGTAAGCAATCACTCATCCGTCTTGCATCAAGACTCCGCCTAAACCTTCCTTGGATGCATCAGTGCATACCAAGAAGTCTGCATCCATGTCAGGGACCTTTAGTATCGGCGCTGTCGTCAACAACTCCTTAAGCCTCCAAAATGATTCCGCGCATTTCTTGGTCCAAACAAACTTCTTGTTTTTCTTCTAAAATTCCGTGATCGGATTTTCTATCTTTGAAAATCCCTCGACAAACCATCAATAGTATCCTGCTAAACCCATAAAACTTCACACTTCTGTGACATTTGTCGGTGCAGGACATTCCATAATTGCCTCAACCTTGGTTGGATCCACGATGATACCTTCGCCGGAGATGACATGCCCTAAGTAGCGAATCCTCGATTGATAAAAAGAGCATTTGGACAACTTCCCATACAATTTGTGCTCTCATAGACACTGTACTACCAAGCGCAAGTGCTCGTCATGCTCCTGCACCGTCCGAGAGTAGATCAAAATATCGTTAATGAATACTTGGACGAACTTGTCCAAGTACTCGCGGAACACCCCGTTCATCAAACTCATGAATACCCCTGGGGCGTTTGACAGTCCAAACGGTAAAACAGTAAAATCGTAATGTCCAAATCTCATCTTAAAGGCGGTCTTAGGGATTTCATCCTCCTTGATCCGTAACTGGTGATACCCTGATCGCAAATCGATCTTAGAGAACACCGTCACACCCTTCATTTTATCGAACATATCATCAATTCTTGGTAAGGGATATTGATTCTTGATCGTAGCCTTGTTCAGTTGACGGTAGTCAATGCAAAGCCTCCATGATCCATCCTTCTTTTGTATGAAAATAGCTGGTGCACCCCACGGTGACACACTAGGGCGTATCAGTCCCAGGTCCAACAACTCCTTCAGTTTCATTTTCAGCTCTTGCAACTCTGGGGTCGACATCTGATAAGGAGTTCTTGCTATCGGTTCGGTCCCCAGTTTCAGGTCTATGGTAAACTCCAGTTCCCTTTCCGGCGGAATCCTAGGCAAATCCTCTGTAAATACGTCCGCAAAATCCTTCACCACCAGAAGGTGTTCTAGACCTTCCTCTACTCCCTTCTCATTTAACGTGAGGATCACATAAAGTTTTCACCCCTTGCGCATACACTTTTGTAACTGTAAGGACAAGACGAACCGTAGGGAAACTCCCTGGTTCCGTCCTATAATCACACGTCTCTGTCCTTCATCATCAGCCAAGCTCAACTGTTTCATCTTAAAGTTGAGTATCGCCTCATGCGATTCCAACCAATCCATACCGATCACGATGTCATAAGATCCTAATATCGTGACGTACAAGTTGACCCTCATGAAAAACTCTCCCAGGTTAAGGGCACAACCCGTAACCTTTCCTCCAACCTTTTATTTGGCTCCCGAAGCCATCTCCATGAAGCTAATCTCATCTTGTTCGACTGCCTTTACCTTAATCCTCTTTAGAGCTGCACTAGAAATGAAACTCTCAGTAGCACCTGGGTCTATCAAAATACTAAGGGTCTGGTCAGCGATAGTACCTGTCATCTCAGCACAGTCGACTGGTGCTCTGCTTGGCGGTTGTTCACCGCTGCATGAATCCGATGGGCCTTGCCCATATCTCCCATTGTAGTGGGTCCGGCTGATCCGAACGCCCTGGTCCTCTACACAGGACAATGGCGCTGGTAGTGTGGCTCTCCACACGTCCAACACCCCTTCTTCGGCCCAGTAGTCCTAGTACCTGAAGTAGAAGATGAATGCCCACCGGCCTGAAACCCTGGTCTGTTCTGTTGAACATGCCTAAACTGCTACTACTGTGGGCGACGCTGCTGCTGGTGCTATGGTCCTCGAGAAGGTGTCCGCTGTTGAGGCGGTGGACGTCGAGGTGTAGCAAAAGTGGATCCCCTCTGGAAGCCACAATATCCCGGCGTATGTCTCGCTGGTGTCTGATGCTGCAGCGTACCAAATGAACCCTGCCCTGCTAGTCTCACTGGAGTCCTGGTCTGACCCCCACTGATAAGCTCCTCCTCTGCTATGAGGTCCTTTTGGACAGCGTCGTGCAAGGTTTGAGGCATCAAGATCCTAACCTTTGCACGTAGGGTACCGTTAAGGCCAAACACGAACCGGTTGACCTTGAGTTTCTCCGTGTTAAGGTGTGGAGCATACCGGAGTAGCTCCATAAAATGTGCCTCGTACTCGGGCACCGTACGACCTCCTTGTCATAACGCATTGAACTCATTGAGCTGACGCTCAATGAATTCCTCTGAAAGGTACCTCTCTCGGAACCGTTCCTCGAACAGTTCCCATGACACGTCTTCAACGACCATGTTCATCTGCGGCAGGAGCGTCTTCCACCATAGTAGAGTGCTCCCATTCAGTTGAAAGACCACCATGCGGACCTTCATGTTCGAGGTATAATCACATAGTGCGAAGCACATCGCCATATTATCCAACCATGCCTCGGCGGCGGCGCCATCCGGGGCACCAAAGAACTCGGGAAATTTTACCTTCTCGAGTTCACGGTGAATGCTACCTATAACGAACGGTGTGCGCGGTGGAACCTTAGCGGGTGCTGGAACCTTAGCCTCATCTCTGTCCAATCGGCTGATCAATGCCTCAGACATACACTGAAAAGATCTCATCATCTCAACAACGTCACCAACTGCTATCTGCTCCTGTCTGAGAACCTGCTCACCTGTCTGGGGGTTAGATCCCTCAGGCGTCGATGCTACTGGAGGTGTCACACCTCCTCCCCTAACATCCCATCGTCTGCCTCCAAGGCATCCTCTAACCATGATTACCTGCACGCACACAATCAACTTGATCAACAATAGTATAATAAAATCAACTCATGTCAACGAAATCCATAGCGAATCCCAAGTCGCGGGTCTAACCTTGCTTTGATACCATATGTATTAAAAAAAAGGAGGGATTAATAAAAATAGGGAAATTAAGTAATAAAGGAAACCTAGACAATTAATAGGTTAAGGAAAATAATTTTGGAGAAACGTGGGGGATGACTGACACTTGTACGACAGAGAAATTTTGGAGGGTTTTCTTTAAAACTTAAAAATAAATGTGATTTAGGAATGTTGGCGGGCTGAAAACTGGATAAAAGAAAGGGGAATGAGGGAAAAAGGGGATGGGCTGTTAGGTATCGTTATGCTTCTGATTTGTGACGGGACTGATTGCTTGTGAGGAGTTGGGAATTTCTCAGCTTGTATTGGAGTGGTAGCTCAGCCTTGCGAGGTGAGCTGGGAAGCTAGGTATATCATCTGGACTGTGTGTGGCCCCTTTGCGGCTCGGGGGGCTAAGGGGGAAGCAGAGTACCCCTAGCGTTTGGCTGGGAGGTACCGATGTAGTCTCTATGGTCGGTGAGTAGGAGCGGGACGGAGCGCAAGGACAACATTTGGAGCAGGAGAAAGGAAACAGTATGATTTCATTTTTGGTAGTGTAGGATGCTCGGATTTTGGTATTTTCACATTTAATTTATTGCTGTAATTTTTTTCAGTCATTGACAATATCTGATGTAGTTGTAAGGTCTGGTAGAATATGCTTGGTCATGTTGTTATTTTGATAGTTACTGCATTGAGTTTCACCTCTGTTATTTACACAGAAACTAGGTTGTAATGGCCTTGTTGTGGTAGATGAAAGAACATAATTTTAGCCAAAATATATTTACTGTGTTCCTGTGTAAAAGACGAGGATCTACGACCTTACCCTACCTCTGATTGATAGCTCTCCGGATCCTTATTGTTCTGTTAGCTGCATTGCCTCTTTTATAATATGAACCCCCATAGTTAATCAGCGTTTCCTAAATCTTGATGCCACTAATGGAAGAAATCCATAAAGCATTGTGGTCGGCGTTGAATGGTTATTCTGGTTGGAAACAAAAAAAATAAAATTAATCACGGGCTGCAAATTGAATGAACATAATCCATTCTCCCAGAAGTTTTGTGCGCCCTTGATAATGAACCCTCTTATTGCTGGAAGTTGATGTATCAATTTAATTGAAGGATGTTACTGGAAGTTCCGTCGTGGTATTGTTAAGGAATTTCTGTTCACTTTGTTTTCTTTTGCAAGGGCGATTTTCATCTCTGTTGATTTCGTTTTGGGCTTTTCGTTTGAATGGTTCTGGCCGCCCCTGTCATCTCTGTTTGATTTCATTTTGGGATTTTTGTTGAATGGTTCTGGCCGCCCCTGTCATCTCTGTTTGATTTCGTTTTGGGCTTTTCATTGAATGGTTCTGGCCGCCCCTTTAATCTCTGGCCATAATTGTCTAATGGATGCGTTGAACAGAGAGTAGCTATCTCCCTCCAGTTGCTGGCGGTTTCTCCTTTGCTGTGTAACACCCTCCACTTGTTGCTTGCTTCTATTTCTCTGTAACCAAAAAAAAAGGGAGCTAAATGTAGCCTTGACTACATTTTTCTGGGAAGGTAGGCTACATTGATTCCCTCATTTAACGGTAGTAAACTTTGCAGTTCTGAATCGTAGCATGTAGACCGACATCTACACCTATACGCCTTGCTAGCTGGAATAACCTACACCTGTGCGTGGGCCGAGTTGCCTAAATTTACCTTGAAGAGATAGAGTTTTCCTGACTGCGCCTGGATTCGAGCGCCTAAATTAAGACGACCATTTCCCAATTTTCATTTCAGCACTTAAATCAGAGAGAATCCCAATGTTGTTAAATTGCAGTTTATATTTCGGTGCCTCATTTTCCTCATATGACAGGATTTTATGACAAATGGATAGTAACTTATGATTTGAATTAAAGTGTTGAATGAGGAACGAATGTAAAAGGTTCAGTCCATCGAAGGATATTTACTTGTTTAAATAATTAGGGTAATTTATTATTACTGTTAATTGAGTTCATTTACTTATCGTGAAAACATTTCATTTATATAATTGCGATAAGAATGAATATAACTCTGGTCATGACGATGCTGTTGAACTTGATGATCGATTGGTAATGGCATAAGGTTTATATCGTTAATTTGGATAATTACTTGTTTAAATAATTAGGGTAATTTATTTTTACTGTTAATTGAGTTCATTTACTTATCGTGAAAACATCTCATTTATATAATTGCGATAAGAATCAATATAAATCTGGTCATGATGATACTGTTGAACTTGATGCTTGGTTGGTAATGGCATGAGGTTTATATCGTTAATTTGGATAATTACTTGTTTAAATAATTAGGGTAATTTATTTTTACTGTTAATTGAGTTCATTTACTTATCGTGAAAACATCTCATTTATATAATTGCAATAAGAATCAATATAACTCTGGTCATGATGATACTGTTGAAATTGATGCTCGGTTGGTAAGGGCATAAGGTTTATATTGTTAATTTGGATGATTACTTGTTTAAATAATTAGGGTAATTGATTTATTACTATTAATTGAGTTCATTTAGTTATCGTGAAAACATTTCATTTATATAATTGCGATAAGAATCAATATAACTCTGGTCATGATGATTACTGTTGAAATTGATGCTCGGTTGGTAATGGCACAAGGGTTTATATTGTTAATTTATTAAGACTGTTCGGTTATATGAGTAAAATTGGATTTAAGAAAGGTCGTCAGATGTAGTGGGTAAGTTATGCCAATATGGGTAGATGACTTTGTTAATTTAGGCTTGAATTAAGAGTGCAATTATTGTTATTTAGATTTTTCAAGTTTAAACCCCAATTTAAGGTTAGACTTGTCACATTAATCGTCTTGTCTTGTAGTTGATTGAAGGTTCTCACCCAAGCAAAACTGTGGCAGTAGTGAGTAATTTATGAAGTTAATAATGATTCGCTTCTTCCAATTGTTGCACTGTAGACAACTTTGCTAATTGCGATAATGATGGTAGTATTAATGCTGTGTTAATATTATTTTATAGAAATGATTATGTAATGGAACGTTAAATTGTAATGCTAAGGAAAACAGAACTGTCAATGTGGACGTGGTGGTCATTGTGGTAATATTTCTGAGTTGGTTATAGGTAACCTATTAGCTGTGTGTGTTGGTCATTGTGGTAATATTTCTGAGTTGGTTATAGGTAACCTATTAGCTGTGTGTTGGTCATTTTAGGTAGTTATTGTAAATTAAAACGAAGGTTGGTGGTTATTTTTGGGTCGTAAGGATGGAATTAATTACCATTGATAGCAGATGAATTATGATGTCTTGAACTAAGTCCAAAGGTTATTATGATTAGTACTATATTTGGAATTGTCCATCCCTCAGTTGTGTGATATTAGATTCTCAAATTGATATAGCTAGTCGCTCTGTATAAGTCTGTGTGTGTGATTTTTTTTTCTGTGTAAAGAATCCAGTGTCGTATCAAGAGTCTCGGGCCCTTTAAGGGCAGGGTTCCACTCTTGCGACACGCCTGGTGGAGATTACTAGTTTCTGCCTGAGCAGTCGGCCAGGAGCCTATCTGACCTTCTCTCTCTCCGGAGCAGAGAACTAAGATTAAACGCCCTGCTTTCCTGTGCAGAAATAGTAAAATCTACTACTATGGATTCTTCCATCTGTGTTCATACCTTACATAACACAGTATGTCGTTTGATGCTTGCAGTTGCTTGTTGCGAGCCTTATGTCTTCTTGTTGTGATCATCGTGGTTGCATCTTGTTAGTCATCGGGTGGCGACGTAGAGTCAAGTGGGTCTGTTTCCTTTTTACATGCGGGCACACACTTTAACCAAAAAAAAAAAAAAAATCGCACCTGGTAAGGAGTTGTTGTCGTAACGAGGAGGCTCGTTACATATGGTATCAGAGCCAGTTCGACCCACGTCTTGGGATTCGCTACGACTTTCGTGGACATGATTAGATTTGATTATATTGTTGCTAATTGAGTTGATTGTGTGCGTGCAGGTTATCATGGTTAGAGGACGTCGCGGAGGTAGACGATGGGGTTCTAGAGGAGGAGGTGTGACACCTCCATTAACATCCACGCCTGAGGGGTCTAACCCCTAGGGAGGCGAGAAGGTTCTCGGACAGGAGCAGATAACAGTTGGCGATGTTGTTGAGATGATGAGATCTTTTCAGCACATATCCGAGGCACTGACCAGCCAATTGGACAGAGACGAGGCCAGGGCACTAGCACCCACTAAGGTTCCTTCGCGCGCACCGACCGTTACAAGTAGCATTCACCGTGAACTCGAGAAGGTAAAATTTCCCGAGTTCTTTGGTGCCCCAGACGACACAGCCGTCGAGGCATGGTTGGAGAATATGGAGATGTGCTTCGCACTTCGCGATTATACCTCCAACATGAAGGTCCGCATGGCGGTCTTTCAACTGAAAGGGAGCACTCTTCTATGGTGGAAGACACTCCTGCCATAGCTGAACATGGCCGTTGAAGACGTGTCATGGGAAATGTTCGAGGAACGGTTCCGAGAGAGGTACCTTTCAGAGGAATTCATTGAGAGTCAGCTCAATGAGTTCAACGCATTATGATAGGGAGGTCGTACGGTGCCCGAGTACGAGGCACGTTTCATGGAGCTGCTCCGGTATGCTCCACACCTTAACACAGAGAAACTCAAGGTCAACCGGTTCGTGTTTGGTCTTAACGGCAGCCTGCGTGCAAAGGTTAGGATTTTGATGCCTCAAACCTTGCATGACGTCATCCAGAAGGCCCTCATAGCAGAGGAGGAGCTTATCAGTGGGGGTCAGACCAGGACCCCAGTGAGACCCACAGGGCAGGGTTCATCTGGTACACCACAGCACCAGACACTAGCGAGACATACGCTGGGATATCGTGGCTTCCAGAGGGGATCCACTTTCACTACACCTCGGCGACCGCCACCTCAGCAACGAACACCTTATCGGGGACCACCGGATCAACAACAACGTCACCCGCAGCAGCAACAGTTTAAGCCTGTTCAGCAAAACAATCCTGGATTCTAGGCCAGTGGGCCGTCATCTTCTACTTCAGGTACCAGGACTACTGGGCCGAAGAAGCGGTGTTGGACGTGTGGGGAGCCACACCTCCAGCGCGACTGTCCTATGGAGAGGACCAGGTCATCCGTATCAGCTGGACCCACTACAGTGGGAGATATGGGCAAGGCCCATCAGATTCACGCAGCGGTGAATAACTGCCAGGCAGAGCACCAGTCGACTGTGATTGAGACGACAGGTACTGTCGCTGACCAGACACTTAGTATTTTGATAGACCCAGGTGCTACTGAGAGTTTCATTTTTGGTGCAGCACTAAAATGGATTAGGGTAAAGGCAGTCGATCAGGACGAGTTTAGCTTCGTAGAGATGGCTTCTGGAGCCAAACAGAAGGTTGGAGGAAAGGTTACGGGTTGTGCCCTTAACCTGGGAGAGTTTGTCACAAGGGTCAACTTGTACGTCACGATCTTAGGATCTTATGACGTAGTGATTGGTATGGATTGGTTGGAATCACATGAGGCGATACTCAAGTGTAAGACGAAATGGTTGATCTTGGTCGATGATGAAGGATAGAGACGTGTGAGTGTAGGATGGAACCAGGGAGTATCCCTAAGGTTCGTCTCTTCCTTACAGTTACGGAAGAGTATGCGCAAGAGGTGCAAGCTTTATGCGATCCTCCCGCTAAATGAAAAGGGAGTAGCGGAAGGTCTAGAACACCTTCCGATGGTGAAGGCATTTGCGGACGTATTTCCAGAGAAATTACCAGGGATGCCGCCGGAAAGGGAACTGGAGTTTACCATAGACCTGAAACCGGGGACCGAACCGATAGCAAGAATGCCTTATCGGATGTCGACCCCGGAGTTGCAAGAGTTGAAAATGCAACTGAAGGAGTTGATGGACTTGGGACTGATACGGCCTAGTGTGTCACCGTGGGGTGCATCAGTTATTTTCATATGAAAGAAGGATGGATCATGGAGGCTTTGCATTGACTACCATCAACTGAACAAGGCCACGATCAAGAATCAATATCCCTTACCAAGAATTGATGATCTGTTCGATCAAATGAAGGGTGCAAAGGTGTTCTCCAAGATCGATTTGCGATCAGGGCATCACCAGTTATGGATCAAGGAGGATGACATCCCTAAGACCGCCTTTAAGACGAGATTTGGACATTACGAGTTTACTGTTTTACCGTTTGGACTGACCAACGCCCCGGGGGTATTCATGAGTTTGATGAACGGGGTGCTCCGCGAGTACTTGGACAAGTTCGTCTAAGTATTCATTGACGATATCTTGATATACTCTTGGACGTTAGAGGAGCATGATGAGCACTTGCGCTTGGTACTACAGTGTCTGCGAGAGCACAAATTGTATGGGAAGTTGTCCAAATGTTCTTTTTATCAATCAAGGATTCATTACTTAGGGCATGTCATCTCCGGCGAAGGTATCACCGTGGATCCAGCCAAGGTTGAGGCTATTATGGATTGGCCTGCGCCGACGAATGTCACTGAAGTGCATAGTTTTATGGGTTTAGCAGGATACTATCGACGGTTTATCGAGGGATTTTCGAAGATAGCAAATCCGATCACGAAATTGCAGAAGAAAAACAAGAAGTTTGTTTGGACCGAGAAATGCGCGGAGACATTTCATAGGCTTAAAGAGTTGTTGACCACAACGCCGATACTAAAGGTCCCTGACATGGATGCAGACTTCTTGGTATGCACTGACGCATCCAAGGAAGGTTTAGGCAGAGTCTTGATGCAAGATGGATGAGTGATTTCTTACATTTTGAGGAAGCTGAGAAGGCATGAGGAGAACTACACGATGCATGATTTGGAGTTATTGGCCATCATATATGCCTTGAAGGTTTGGAGACACTACCTTGTTGGATGAAAATTTGAATTAAAGACTGATCATTGTGGGCTGCAACACATTTTCACGCAAAGCGACCTGAACGCGTGACAACAACGTTGGTCGGAATTGCTTAGCGAGTACGAATTCGAGATTACTTACATAAAGGGAACAGTGAACCGAGTGGCTGACGCTTTGAGTCGGAGACCATGCATCTTTTCGGTGTTTCCTCTTCAGACGAATCTACGTGAGAAGATTCTCACCTTACAACGTGATGATGACGGGTACAAGGAAGTCGAGGATTTTATCGGACAAAACACAATGATGGTACCACGATATGAGGGATTTTATTTTGATAGTGATGGGTTATTGAGGTTTAGGGGTCGGATTTATGTACCGCCAAATGTCGAGTTGAGGATGCTGATCCTGAACGAGGCTCATAGAGCAGTTTACATGGCTCACCCAGGAGTCACGAAGATGAGGGCAGAGCTTAAACCCTTATTCTTCTGGAAGGGAATGAAGGCCGACATAGTCAACTTTGTGGCTATATGTCTAGAGTGTCAGTAGGTAAAGGCTGAACATAGACACCCGAAAGGATTACTTCAACCACATGCCATTCCAGAATCGAAATGGGAAGTCATTTCAATGGATTTTATTGTTGGATTGCCACTAACGGCAAGGAGACACGAGTCGATTTTTGTAGTAGTAGACACTCTGACAAAGAGTGCTCACTCTATTCCTGTGCATACGACGTATCAGGCACCTCACATAGTGAGAGTTTTCATCAGTGATATTGTGAGGCTGCATGGCCTACCTAAGAGGATTATATCCGATCGAGGATCGGTGTTTACTGGAAAATTTTGGACGATTTTTCAAGAGGCCTTGGCAACTCAACTTAACTTTAGTACTGTGTATCACTTAGAGACGGACGGACATATAGAACGTATGAACCAAACCTTGGAAGACATGTTGCGCATGTACCTGATGGACCAACAAAAACGTTGGGAGGAATTCTTGCCTCTAGTAGAGTTCGCTTATAACAACAGTTACCAGAGCACCATTAAGATGGCGCCTTTTGAGTTCCTTTATGGGCAACCGTGTCGGGCGCCCTTGAGTTTGGATCGGCTTGAGGATAGGGTCCTAGTGGGACTAGAAGCGATCCAAGAAATGGAAGAGCAAATGAAAACCATAAGACAAAGGATTAAAGAAGCACAGGATCGACAGAAGAGTTATGCCGATGCGCACCGAGTCGACCGTAGTTACGAGGTCATCGATTGAGTCTTCTTACGGGTTAAACCGCATAAAAGTTTGATCAAGTTTGGAAAGGGAGCTAAATTCTCTCCTAGGTTCATGGGACCTTTCGAGATTGTGGAGAGAAAGGGGCCCGTGGCCTATCAACTAGCCTTGCCTGATTCTTTGAGGCTTATGCACGATGTTTTTCATGTATCTGTTTTGAGACATTATATTAGTGATCCTGCCCACGTGATTGACATGAGTTCCTTGTAGGTATGGGACGAGGGAGTGCTCACAGCTGAGCCGATCTGCATATTAGATCATCGCATTTGATAGTTATGATGTCGAACGGTAGATCAGGTCAAGGTCCAGTGGGACAGTTATAGTCCGCACTCGGCTACCTGGGAGGATGCATATGATATGCACCAGCAGTTTCCATTTTTGTTTGATAGATAGACTTATGACACTGTGATAATTTTATTTCGGCATTTATACTGAAAAACTTCGAGACGAAGTTTAGACCAAGAGGGGGTGTATGTAACATTCCACTCTGGCACACTGAGAAAACTTATTATTTGAGGACACTTGCTCGCAAGTGATCTGGACTTTTCTGATGTTAAAACATTTATACTTGATTATGATGTGTTATTATAGACGACATGATGTTTTACTATTTGATGTAGACAGGTGATATTGACTCAGTTTTATTAAGGGTGTAGGGTTTTTTACCTTGACGATGCAGAGGCATCGGTGGAACCCCTTGGACTCCAAATTGAGTCAGGGAGTGTGCTAATTGGGTTGATTTATTTTCTATGATATTTCATTGATTTGATCATATGATGTTGACATGATCTGACACGATTGTTGATGATGCATGCTGACGATATCTTGCCGACCAGACTCACATATGGAGTAAAGGGGCCACACACAATTTCCAAAGAGGTTGATGGAGAGGGGTGGACAGTAGCCCTGCCACCGCCTACTAGCACTCCCGTCGTGGCTTGAACTGTAGGTTAACGATTACCTAGTTCAAGAGGATCCACGATGCCATGAGGGCAGACTGCGACAGTCACTCACAAGGACTCTAAGGGGCGCACAATAAGGCAGGGGCCTTATTCCTTAGAGCCCTTAGTCTCCCACAAGTTCACCTAGTGGAGTGTTGACTCTAGGGGTTATAGATGTCTACCAATCAATCAAGTTAGCGAGTGGCACCCTTGGAGCACGTGGTGCATCCTGAAGGGCACGTCGCACAAAAGAAACACAAGAAGCGAGTGGCACCCTTGGAGCACGTGGTGCATCCTGAAGGGCACGTCGCACAAAGGAAACGAACGAGGCGAGTGGCACCCTTAGAGCACGTGGTGCATCCTGAAGGGCACATCGCATTGATGTGGATGAAGGAAACAAACCTAAATATCCCTAAGACAATAACACCTTAAGAAATCCTTAAACAACTTCCCTAACCCAGTGTCACCCAGTTCAGAATCTAAGCACTAAGTCTAAAAATTTTAGGGTAAAATTTTAGTCTAACCTTAAGAACAAACCCTGGAATAAAAATAACGATTTAAACAAAAACCCACCTAAGTAATAGTTGGGTCTTCATAAAATTCTTGGGGCGATGACGAGGGTAAGATTTAAATTAAAACTAATGGTTTCAAAATTTTACAAAGAAGAAATTAATTCCTAACTTGTGGAAGAACAAAAAAATATTAAATAAATAATAAATGAAAGGATTAATTAGC
>ML811864.1:30366-49031 GCA_009831015.1 Picea engelmannii | reverse complement strand
AATCATCTTGTACTTGAACATTTAAGTGGGGTAAAAGGAGGTTTCCCCCTTGAAGAGGCTTATTATCTGATATTATCTCTTTTTCAAGGCGTTGAGTACTTTTCTTGAGGTTTTTCTATGCTATATTGATGTTTGGTTCTTAATAGATGAAGATGAAATCATAATGACATCTCTTAATGGTCTCACAATACCTTGGGATGCATTCATCCAAACCATTTGTGCCAGAAAGGAAAAACTATAATTTGACAGTCTCTGGGAAGAATGTGTTCAAGATAAAGAAAGAGTAGCTAACCAAGAAGAAATACTATTAAGGGATGAAGATCAAGCTCTAGTTTCTCATACTAAAGGAGGAAATGGAAGGTCTCACTTCAAGAAGGAGACCCATCCACATAAGGAGTCTCACTCCCCAAATAAATCCATCCATAATGAATCTCACCCTCCAAGGAGATTCCAGAAGTTTTAGAAAGGTCAAAGAAGAGAAAAAGATTTATTATCTTATCAATGTTACCATTGTGACAAGATGGGACATATTGCTAAGAATTTTCTAGCTAGAAGAGAAGAATACAAGAAGAGAAACAAAAGGCACCATGCCCACATTATTGAAGATGAAGAAGCACCCACAATGATGATTAAAGAAAGGATTTAAGACTATGTCTTAATATCTACTCTCTCAGGATCAATGTCACCTGGTGAGGATACTTGGATCATAGATAGTGGTGCTTCCAAGCACATGACAGGTTAGAGAGACATTGTCTCTAGCCTTACCGAAAAGAACTTTTCCCATAAATTTACACTTGGAGATGATTACCAATACCCTATCAAGGGAGTGGGAGAGTCCAATTACAAACTTGATTCATGGATCCCAATGAAGATGAAGGATGTACTGTATGTACCAGGTTTGACGAAGAATTTTCTTTCTATCTCAAATTTAGATAAGAAATGATTTAGAGTTGCATTCATAGATGGTGAAGTCCTTATGTGTCCTAAAGGAAAAACCATAGAAGATGCAATTGTTATTGGAATAGAAGAAGGTGGCCTATATAAATTAAAAGGTCACTCATATGCAGCCTTGACTCACTCAACTGAGAGTCCATGTGAACTTTGGAATATAATACTAGCTCACATAAACTACAAGGCCTTACCATATGTGAGAAAACCAGTTATAGGTCTACCAGACTTCAATATTGATCATGAAGGTGTGTGCAAGGGATGTGCACAAGAAAAGAACATAAAGAATCTTTTCTCAAAGAGCGAGAGTAAAGTAGAAGGAGTCTTGGAACTCATCCACTCAGATGTATGTGGCCCAATTCCATCAACCTCTGTTAGTGGGTACGTATGCTATGTATCATTCATTGATGATTATTCTCACAAGACTTGCGTTTACTTCTTGAAATCAAAAGATGAAGTGTTTGGAAAATTCAAGGAATTCAAAGCCTTGATAGAGAATCTCTCTGAAATAAAAATCAAGATACCCAGGTCAGATAATGGAGGAGAATACACCTCAAAATAGTTTGGAGTATTTTTCAAAGATGTCAGGATTAATAGGGAGATCACCACTCCCTACAATCCTCAACAAAATGGTGTAGCAGAAAGAAGGAAAAAAACTATAATGAAAGCAATGAAGAATATGATCCATGATCAAGATATTCCAATGCACTTATGGGTAGAAGCAACAAGAATAACATTGTATATACAAAATAGATTATCCCATAGTGCAGTTGGGTTCAAAACCCCCGAAGAAATGTTCTTGGGAAAGAAGCCATAAGTAAGCCATCTCAATATATTTGGTTGTCCATTGTTTGTATGCATTCCGAAAGAAAGAAGAACCAAGCTGGACCCTTCAAGAAAGAAGGGAATATTTGTTGGATATTGTGAGGTCTCAAAGGACTTCATAATTTATATACCATGTTACCATCATATTGAGATTAGTAGAGATGTAACATTTGATGAAGATGCATCACTCAAGAAATCAAGGATATGTCAGCTTGAAGAAGTATATGAAGAAGAACCTGTAGTTCCCAGAGTTACAGAACCAGTGAGGGAAGTCACAACTTCCCATGATGATGAGATTTAAGAAGATCATGATATGATAGAATCTAAAGAACCTCCCAGATGAAGATCTCTCACAAGGGAAAGCCAGCTTGGGCGAGGGAACTTATTCAAGATGGAGAGAAGTATGGTGCCCCAGAAGGAACCATGAGACAAGTCAAGAAACCTAAGCCATTCTCTAGCTACATGGATTTGATGTGTGATCTTATAGAGAAGGATCCTACTTTCTTTGAAGACGTTATTCGAAACAAAGAATGGGCAGATGCAATGACATAAGAATACCAATCCATTATAAAGAATGATGTATGGGAAATAGTTCCCAGTCTGAAAAGAAAAGATGTGGTATCTTCCAAATGGATATACAAGACAAAACATGTCATTGATGGAAGTATTGAAAAACATAAAGCAATATTTGTAGCTCATGGCTTTTCTCAAAAGGAAGGCATTGACTATGAAGAGACATTTTCTCTTGTAGCCATATACGCTTCTATCAAAACCATCATAGCTCTTGCAGCTAAGATGAAGTGGAAGTTAAACCATATGGATGTGAAAACAACCTTCTTAAATGGTGTCATTTAAGAAGAAGTGTATATAGAACAACCTCAAGGGTTTGAAGTTGAAGACAAAAAGACGCATGTTTGCAGGTTGAAGAAGGCTCTGTATGGATTGAAGAAAACTCCTAGAGCTTGGTATGGAGGAATTTACAGTTTTATGACAAGCTTGGGCTTTACCAAGAGTAAAGTTGATTCTAACCTTTACTTCAAGGTTATGAATGATGAGCCTGTTATATTGTTGCTACTAGTGGATGAAATATTCTTAACTAGAGAAGAAAATCTCATCACTGATTGTAGGAAGAATCTTACTACAAAATCTGAAATGGAATACCTAGGCCTAATGCACTATTTCTTATGTCTTGAGGTTTGGCAGAGCCCAGAGAAGAGATTCCTTAACCAAGGGAAGTATGCAGTTGAAATAATAAAGAGGTTTCATGTGTTGGAGTGTAAATCCATGAACACACCCATGGAAACAAAGTTGAAGCTCCTGGTTGATACTTCGTCAGAATTGGTTGATGTTACTCTCTACAAAAATATCATTGGATCGTTAATGTATCTGACAAACACCAAACTAGATATATGTTTTGTTGTGAACACCTTGAGTCAATATCTAGTAGAGCCTAGACATGTTCACCTTGTTGCTGCAAAACATGTGATGAGATACCTTAAGGGTTCGTTGGACTTTGGTCTCTGTTATAATGGATATCATGACTTCAGACTGATTGGTTGTACCAATTCAGATTGGGATGGAAGTGTTTAAGATAGATAGATAACTTCAGGATGTTGTTTCAGTATGGGTTCAATCATGACTTCATGGGAGAGTAGGAAGCAATCCAATATTTCTCTCTAAACAGGAGAAGAAAAATACATTGTTGCATGCTCCTCTAGTTGTGAATCCATATGGATTCAAAATTTATTGACAGGTCTCTTTGATCTAAAGATGGAAGAAACCGTAATTCTATGTGACAACCAAAGTTTCATAAAGATGACAGAGAACCCTATGTTCCATGGCAAGTCAAAGCACATAGAATTATGATATCACTACATTCGTGATATGGTGTAGAGGGGAGCCATAAAGATCCAATATGTTGGCACAAATGAGTAGTATGCAAATGTCTTGACCAAGCCTCTGTCTCGTGTAAATCTTGAACACTTTCGAGACAATCTTGGTATAGTCCGAAAGTACCTCCCTCAAAAGGGGGAGTGATGTCGATGATATTATGGTATCTCGACCAACATCGAGTAGCTTAGGTAGGATTATATATCCCAGGGGACTGATCATCCCTGGATAGATCTTGAAGGTCCGGTAAGGATGGCATGTCAAACTACATGTGCATGTATATGCTAGCTGTGGTGAGTAGTGGTAGCTCTGTTAGGATTTTTATAATCCTAGGGAATCTTATGATTCTTGGGCAGATCCGAAAGGTTTGGTAAGGATGGTCTGTCAGAGTACCACATGGTAGTACTATTAGGATTTTATATCCTAGGGAATCTTATGATTCCTGCGAAGCTCCTTAGGGACTGTTAGATTAGCACAAAATGTTGTTACACCTGCCTCATTTTGTTTCCCCATGATGATGATGACATTGTTGCTTGATCCTTCATGCTGTGATGATGTTGCTCCAGCCTCGTGTTGTTGACGATGATTTTGTTGTTGATGTTGTATTAGCCTCGTGTTGTTATTGCTGATGATGATGTATTAGTGTTATACTAATTGATGATGATGCATATGATGATGATTCCATTCCAGCTCCATGCCATGAATGATGATATTGATGATGAGAAAAACTTCCGATGATTTATAGATATGTCAGTCAATGTTCAATATGATGATGATGTTGTTTCCCTCTCTCTCTCTCTCTCCGATGATGTTGTATTGTAGAATACCCTTCTTGTTAAGGGGAAGTGTTGAAATATTGTAACTGCAAAGAGTATTCTATTTATTATAGAGTTATTATTAATTAGATCAAACCCCTTTTGTGGATTGGTCAAACCCTAATTATATGTTGTTAATTAAGAAGTCGGCCCCCATGGCTAATTAAAGTTGTTTTAGCCACTAAGAGAAGAAGTCAGCCCTGCTTGATGAAGATACACCTCCCTGGCGCCTGCTAGCCATTATAAATAAGAGAGGCTAGCGCCTCATTAGCTCACTCACTCAAGTCACTCACTCAGTGCACAAGTTTGGAGATTTCTGAAGTTGGGAGAAGGAGGAGAGAGAGGCACAATGCTCAGTCTTGGTTATTGTCTAGTGTTTGGTCTTTTTATCTTGGCATTGTATTGACAATCTATATTAAGGAAGTTTTTGTTGGGTTTTATCCCCCATGAGGGTTTTCTAGGATAAATGTTGTGTATATTGTGATTGTGTTTCTCTCAGTGATCCTACCTATGTTATTGTTATCTAGTAAATTAAAAAGAAACTTAATATTTTCTCTAAAACTAACATAATTCACATAAATAAACAAAATCATTAACTTTCCCATTCCATAATCTGATATGAGACCAATAACAAGAAATTGTAAGATATCTGATGTGCATAGAAGGGCTAGAATTCTCTACAATTCCATAGTGAATGACTCCTTTCACTTTGAAGGAAATCATTAGTGATTGAGTTTTTATTGTTGTATTCAACTGCACAAAGAAAAATTCAATACAATATATATGTGCAAAAAAGTAGAATTACAGAATGGGTTGTAGCTATGGTGTCACACAACATAAAAATGAATGGATTTATATCAATAAAAGAAAATGAAGCCAAATATTTCCAATGATGACTCTCTGCTTATGAATGCTTCCTATATGAAATCTTCACCCCGCCAAAAAAAAAAACATATAGACTTATTGCTATTGTTAAATATTTGAGAGCCTTTCCTGATTTTGTTTCTCAATGGTGACCTGCAATATCTAGAGTATCGGAGAGATTGAAAGTTGAAGATTGAAAAAGAGGATCGATCTTAAAATAATTAGGAACAAATAAGCTGAGATAGGAGCCATGTCGATTGAGCTCATGGATTATTTCCTAAAGCTTTGATGTTGGAATTAGTCCATCCACTAATGATAAATGGATGATCAATACCACCATGAATACCATCTATATACAAGGTATTGTAGTGAAGATCTTCATACTACTTTCAAAGTGAAGTACTATCCTTTTTTTGGATGGGTAATTCAAATTAATGATATAATCAATTAATTTAGACCTCATCAAAATAAGTTAAATAAACAACTAGTGTTTTGAGCAGTGTATACAAGTATAAAATATCATTTATTTTTTCTTCCAAATAATTTTCCTATCTTTGGGATTAACCGAAAGGAGAATTGCTTCTATAGTGTGACTATCATCCCAATTCCTTGGAAAGGTTTTCTCACACAACGTGGATATGATCTCAAAGGTTTAAAATAACCAAAGAAATGGTATACTTGTACAACGTGGATATGTTCTCAAAACTTTAAGAAATATTAGAAAGTAAGTAAATAAACTTAAAAAAAAATAAAATTATGTAGATATCAACTCCCTGACACATGGAAACAAAACTCACACAAAAATAGTCATCTACCCGCTATGATATTGTTTCCGTATTTATATTTTTACAAAAATTCTTAGAATCCAAAATTTTAAAATATAATAAATCAAAGTCTTAACATTTTGATTAATCACTCTTAAAGACTTCATGATTTTGATTAATCTTTCTCAAAGACTTAAATTGAAAGCATGAAAAATAAATTAAAATATTTTTATAAACAAAGTTGCTTATATTCCATTAGGTGACAAGTGTTGGATTTATAAATATTAACGAGAAATAAAGAGAAATTAAATTATATAGAAAGCTAAATTACATATACATCAAATAGATACAAAACTTAAATTTTTTTTATAGAGACTCAAATGTATCACTCATTTTTTTAGGATAATTGTAAAATCTACAATGTTCACAATATTCATTTCTTTCTCTCCTGGGCCAAAGAATGCCTGACTCGGGTGAATATCAACACTATCTAGTTTCCAATAAACTCTCAAGATCATGACTCTTTTGTGCATAGCATCAGTGGTAGCAAAGAGGCATGTTTTCTGAATATAGTCATAACTAAGTGAGTCAATAGTAGTTATATCTCTCTTAGTATCTACTAGTCGACAAGAGTGCACACATTTATGTGACTATTTTATGCCTCGATCTCCCTCAACCAAGGGTGGGTTTGAAAGAGAAACTCATTCATATGGGTGATGGAAGGAAAGGTTGGAGGTTTGGAAGCTAGAGTAGATCTTGAACTATCATCAAAATGCTAAGGAAAGGAATTAGTCAAGATTCTAAGATGCTCAATGGTGACTTGTATTACTTTCTAGTGGATCGAAAGAGAAATGGAGTATGCATATGAAAGGTGAAGTTGGATAATGAGCATATGAGAACAATGGAAGGAGAGGAATGGGTTGATTTTAGAAAGGATTGGAATGTGTGTCACCATAAATTTGATGGTGCGAGCTCCATCAAGGTTTTTGGGATCTTCAATCTATGGAAGAAATAATAGGATAAAGTTACATAATGGGAGTAAGGAGAAACTAAATATCTTCCCTGACATCAAAGTATCTTAGCCTATACTCATTGCTTCTACCTGCATTGGTTAATCTTGTTGTCATTTCGATTATGATGTAGAAATAGAGTTACTATCTAGCTTTGATCATGCAATAATGATACACAAAAAGTAATAAAGAAGCACATAAACCCCACAATTTGGAGCATATAAAATAATACAAATAATTCAATTCAATCCTAACCACAGACAATCCTTAAATATAAATAGATGGGAGAAAATTTGTTCCATTTTCAAGAATTGTTCCAGTTTTCAAGACCTTCACTTTAATAGCGTAAGATAATTGTAAATGGAAAAAGTTGTTGACAAGTTTGATCAGGTGGTTTTATTACCTTGCAATCATGTGTGATTAAGAGCCAACTATTATAAAATAGATCCAGATTGAACATACACATCCACTAATTACAACCACAAATTAGGGGAAAACCTAGGAATTGTGTCGAATTTATAAAATGAATTTAAGGATTTAAAATGCACTTCATATCTCAAGTATACGGTTCTTGAGAAATCTATTAGACCCTCATTTGTAAAAACCAGACAATCCAATGCATTCCATGCTAGTGCCACAAATCGCATGCCAAAGATGAAAAAAATTAGGCATCAGAATATCTTTATTACCAAAATATAAGGAAATCCTATCAGGGATGACACCATTGCAATCATAAAACCAGGGACATAGTATTCCCAGACAATCCAATTCATTCCATGTATGTGCCTCAAATTACATGCCAAAGTCGAAATAAATTAGGCATCTAAATATCTATTTCACAAAAATATAAGGAAATTTTTTCCAGGCATCGACACCATTTTTGTCAAGAAACTACAGATGCATGATTCCCTTCATGTGATTTTGAACTTTGTGGAAAATCACTGCTAGAATTAGTAAAAGGTATCAAAATCGATTGCTTTGAAAAACAAGACCCATAACTAATAAAACAAAGCAATACTTATTCAAATTGTGTGACAAAATGTATGTTAATAGTTATTATTCCAGTTAACATTGTAGGAATTGAAACATCCCAATCCCCTTGTTGGGCTATGCCACACCAAAACTTCAACTATGATACCAATTTAGTTCACTAAAACACTCTGCAAATGCACAAAATCATTTATAATAACAACAAATATATGAATGCAACATATATAGGAAAATAATAACACAACATTTGAATCGAACACATAAAAGACACTTATCTTTGTAAAATGTCACCAACTGTATATAGACCTTTGAGTTTCCTCCCAGCCATAGACTTTGTTGCTCATAAAATCTCAATAGTAGGTCACCATTGAGCTGGGGATAAAACTCCACCAAGGAAAAGGAATCCTAAGCCAAGATAAGGTTTGTCAAGAATCAAAATACTCAGACTAAGGTGCCAAATCTAATAGACAACCTATAGTCTCTCATTCCCCACATTTTTGTTTGTAACATCCCACTCTAGCACACTGAGAAAACTTATTATTTGAGGACACTTGCTCGCAAGTGATCTGGACTTTTCTGATGTTAAAACATTTATACTTGATTATGATGCGTTATGATAGACGACATGATGTTTTACTATTTGATGTAGATAGGTGCTATTGACTCAATTTTACTGAGTGTGTAGGGTTTTGGACCTTGACGATGCAGAGGCATCAGTGGAACCCCTTGGACTCGGATTGAGTCAGGGAGTGTGCTAATTGGGTTGATTTATTTTCTATGATATTTCATTGATTTGATGATATGATGTTGACATGTTCTGACATGATTGTTGACTGCGACAGTCGCTCACTAGGATTCTAAGGGGCACGCAATAAGGCGGGGGCCTTATTCCTTAGAGCCCTTAGTCTCCCACAAGTTCACCTAGCAGAGTGTTGACTCGAGGGGTTATAGATGTCTACCAATCAGTCAAGTTGGCGAGTGACACCCTTCGAGAACGTGGTGCATCCTGAAGGGCACGTCGCACAAAAGAAACACAAGAAGCAAGTGGCACCCTTGGAGCACATGGTGCATCCTGAAAGGCACGTCGCGCAAAGGAAACGAACGAGGTGAGTGGCACCCTTGGAGCACGTGGTGCATCCTGAAGGGCACGTCTCATTGATGTGGATGAAGGAAACAAACCTAAATATCCCTAAGACAATAACGCCTTGAGAAATCCTTAAACAACTTCCCTAACCCAGTGTTGCCCAGTTCAGAATCTAAACACTAAGTCTAAAACTTTTAGGGTAAAAGTTTAGTCTAACCTTAAGAATAGACCCTGGAATAAAAATAACGATTTAAACAAAAACCCACCTAAGTAATAGTTGGGTCTTCATAAAATTCTTGGGGCGATGACGAGGGTAAGATTTAAATTAAAACTAATCATTTCAAAATTTTACAAAGAAGAAATTAATTCCTAACTTGTGGAAGAACAAAAAAATATTAAATAAATAATAAATGAAAGGATTAATTAGCGCACTTACCTTTTTGGTTTTAAACAAAAAAAGAAGAAGAAAGGATTAATAAAAATAGGGAAACAAAGTAATAAAGGAAACATAGGCAATTAATAAGTAATAAAATTATTTAACGTGCGGGAGTATAAAAAGGGTTATGAATTTAAAAATAAAATAAAAAGATTAATTAGCGCATTTACCTTTTTGGTTTTAAAAAAAAAGAAGAAAAAAAAGGAGGGATTAATAAAAATAGGGAAATTAAGTAATAAAGGAAACCTAGACAATTAATAGGTTAAAGAAAATAATTTTGGAGAAACGTGGGGGATGACTGACACTTGTACGACAGAGAAATTTTGGAGGGTTTTCTTTAAAACTTAAAAATAAATGTGATTTAGGAATGTTGGCAGGCTGAAAACTGGATAAAAGAAAGGGGAATGAGGGAAAAAGGGGATGGGCTGTTAGGTATCGTTATGCTGCCGATTTGTGACGGGACTGATTGCTTGTGAGGAGTTGGGAATTTCTCAACTTGTATTGGAGTGGTATCTTAGCCTTGCGAGGCGAGCTAGGAAGCTAGGTATATCATCTAGACTGTGTGTGGCCCCTTTGCGGCTTGGGGGGCTAAGGGGGAAGCAGAGTACCCCTAGCGTTTGGCTGGGAGGTACCAGTGTAGTCTCTACGGTCGGCGAGCAGGAGCGGGACTGAGCGCGAGGACAACGTTTGGTGCAGGAGAAAGGCAATGGTATGATTTCATTTTTGGTAGAGTAGGATGCTCGGATTTTGGTATTTTCGCATTTAATTTATTGCTGTAAAATTTTTCAGTCATTGACAATCTCTGATGTAGTTGTAAGGTCTGGTAGAATATGCTTGGTCGTGTTGTTATTTTGATAGTTACTGCGTTGAGTTTCACCTCTGTTATTTACACAGAAACTGGGTTGTAATGGCCTTGTTGTGGTAGATGAAAGAACATAGTTTTAGCCAAAATATTTTTATTGTGTTCCTGTGTAAAAGCCGAGGATCTCCGACCTTACCCTACCTCCGATTGATAGCTCTCCAGATCCTTATTATTCTTTTAGCTGCATTGCCTCTTTTATAATATGAACCCCCATAGTTAATCAACGTTTCCTAAATCTTGATGCCACTAATGGAAGAAATCCATAAAGCATTGTGGTCGGCGTTGAATGGTTATTCTGGTTGGAAACAAAAAAAAAAAAATTAATCACGGGCTGCAAATTGAATGAACGTAATCCTTTTTCCCAGAAGTTTTGTGCGCCCTTGATAATGAACCCTCTTATTGCTGGAAGTCGATGTATCAATTTAATTGAAGGATGTTACTAGAAGTTCCGTCATGGTATTGTTAAGGAAGTTCTGTTCACTGTGTTTTCTTTTGCAAAGGCGATTTTCATCTCTGTTGATTTCGTTTTGGGCTTTTCATTAGAATGGTTCTGGCCGCCCCTGTCATCTCTGTTTGATTTCGTTTTGGGATTTTTGTTGAATGGTTATGGCCACCCCTGTCATCTCTGTTTGATTTCATTTTGGGATTTTTGTTGAATGGTTCTGGCCGCCCCTGTTATCTCTGGCCATAATTGTCTAATGGATGCGTTAAACAGAGAGTAGTTGTCTCCCTCCAACTGCTGGCGGTTTCTCCTTTGCTGTGTAACACCATCCACCTGTTGCTTGCTTCTATTTCTCTGTAACAAAAAAAAAAGGGATCTAAATGTAGCCTTGACTGCGTTTTTCCGGGAAGGTAGGCTGCATTGATTCCCTCATTTAACAACAGTAAACTTTGCAGTTCTGAATCGTAGCATGTAGACCCACATCTACACCTGTACGCCTTACTAGCTGGAATAACCTGCACCTGCGCATGGGTCGAGTTGCCTAAATTTACCATGAAGAGATAGAGTTTTCCTAACTGCGCCTGGATTCGAGCGCCTAAATTAAGACAACCATTTCCCAATTTTCATTTCAGCACTTAAATCGGAGAGAATCCCAATGTTGTTAAAATGCAATTTATATTTCGGTGCCTCATTTTCGTCATATGACAGGAGTTTATGACAAATGGATAGTAACTTACGATTCGAATTAAAGTGTTGAATGAGGAAGGGATGTAAAAGGTTCAGTCCATCGAAGGATATTTACTTGTTTAAATAATTAGGGTAATTTATTATTACTGTTAATTGAGTTCATTTACTTATCGTGAAAACATTTCATTTATATAATTACGATAAGAATCAATATAACTCTGGTCATGACAATGTTGTTGAAATTGATGCTCGGTTGGTAATGGCATAAGGTTTATATCGTTAATTTGGATAATTACTTGTTTAAATAATTAGGGTAGTTTATTTTTACTGTTAATTGAGTTCATTTACTTATCGTGAAAACATCTCATTTATATAATTGGATAAGAATCAATAGAACTCTGGTCATGATGATACTGTTGAACTTGATGCTCGGTTGGTAATGGCATAAGGTTTATATCGTTAATTTGGATAATTACTTGTTTAAATAAATTACCCTAGTTACGACAATAACTCTATAACAGGTGTAATTGTTTTTTTGTTTAAGGTGTGTGCGCGCGTGTAAAAAGGAACATACACACTTGACTCTACGTCACCCCCTGACAACCATCAAGACGCAACCACGATGAACACAACCAGAAGGACTAAGGCGCACAACAGGTAATTGCAAGCAATAAACGACCCTAGACATAATGCGCACAACAGGTAATTGCAAGCAATAAACGACCCTAGACATAAGGCACACAATAAGTAGCTGCAAACGTTTAACGACATACTGGGTTATGCACTGTACGCACACAAAAGGAAGAATCCATAGTAGTAGATTTTACTATTTCTGCACAGGAAAGCAGGGCATTTAATCTTAGTTCTCTACTCCGGAGAGAGAGAAGGTCAGATAGGCTCCTGGCCGTCTGCTCTGGTAGAAACTAGTAATCTCCGTTAGGTGTGTCGCAAGAGTAGAAACCCTGCCTTTAAAGGGCCCGAGACTCTTGATACAGCACTGGATTCTTTACACAGAACATAATCACACCCATAGACTTAGGTACTAAGGCTACATGGAGGTGTCTACAACCCGCCCAACATAAGCAGACCCCGCAAAGAAGACAACCAAGTACTACAAAATCAAGGACAACCACAACCTCTACGGGAGATGCAAGTCATAAGAACTCCGACATCAATTAAGACCATTTACTCCATTCGCCTTCGATTAAACGACGAGTTACCAAACCTGCCTTAAATAAGTACATGTAATTAATTGCATAGCCCTATTTACTACATCATAAAGACTCAAGGTTATGCTCAAGAATGTCTATTCATTTGATTAATGTAAATAACCCTCAACATTGCTACCACAACATCAACCACTTTACAATTTATATCATAATAACCACCTGCAAGGACAATCATCTTCCCCCTTATATGCCGTCTAAAACAGTTCCATTATCATTACCATAAAGCAGTGACCACATTAGCCTTAACCTTGCCATGGATAATAGCATTAACCTAAACATCATACTACCTTATCATTACCATGGACAATGTTGGTATTCAAAATTAGCATTACTATAATTTCTAGCAGGAATCATGAGATTACATGTCCTTAACATTCCAAAACCAATAATCATACTGAAAATTAGTATTAACCTTAGTTTCATTGCAATTACCTTACATTACAATACATTCCAATGATATTCACCAACATTCCATTACATAATCATTCCTTACATTTCGTTACATAAATTTCAATGTGCTAAATTCAAGGACATGACATTAATAATACACCATAAATAATAATCAATATTACATTTATCTTACTTATCTTGCAATAAGATAACGATCAATTACATCTTATACGTTAGTATCAATAATGAAACTACAATGACAACATCATAACAACTAACATCATCGCCCTCTATACCACAATATCATTGCAATTAAATGATCTGAAAATAGAAGGCTAACTTGTTATGCTATGCAAGCACCCTCTACCTCATGAAATAAATCTTAACAGGACCTTGCTTCATGTGTTAAATGGTGCAAGTGAATTTATGTATTAGGTTCTTGCTTGTTCTTGTCAATGTTTATGTGTGAGTAAAGTTCTTTGAAATGCTTAAATATGTGTTATAATCAAATACACATCAATATAAAATGCAGCAAATAACACAACAAACTCACAACAACAACAAGATGATAAAGGAGTTCACCCCTCTCTGGGCTACGTCTCCTTGAGCCTCCTTCAATGGACTTGGCTCTTTGGGATTAGTTTTTCAAATGCTCATTACAAGCTGCTGCTCAACTCTAATGAATGTACAGACTATACCATTGAGTTCAGAATACATAAAAACCCCAAATTTGACTGTAAAAACTCTGCAAATGGACAATGGCTCATCCAACAATGACCTCTTCTACAAATGGCCTCCAAGCTTCCCTGAGCTTCAATGGAGAAAAAATGTCTGTAAAAGTCCTCCAATGGAACTGAAACCTATCCCAAACTGTTCAAATCATATTAATCAGTCAGAAATGACTATTTAGTCTCAGCAAATGGTTAAGTGCTCATCAGAGCAATGCCTCAAGCAATGAAGGCTTTAATCTTCATGGAGCTTTCCCAAGCTTCAAATGTGAAAAAACTGCAAATGGGCTCTTCAAATGCCTGTGATAACCTCACCAATGGACTTAGGACGTCCAAAAACCCCTAGCTGGGCTTTTACGGAACCTGATTTGGTCAAAAACTCCAAAAGTTATGGCCTCTGCCATTTTTCCCCTTTAAGCTCTGCAACTCGTGCACCATTCTGCACCTGTCCAAAACTAAACTTGGCTCCGGAGCGTTTTCGCTCACAAAACTCAGCCTCCACGCGCGTTCCCGAAAAACATGCAATCTGTCGAACATTTAGGGGAACTAAGCCCCCTAATCCCGGAGGTAATGGGCGCATGGGCCATGTGGCCACCTTTCTCGCGCGCCAAAAAGGGCTAAGTTGCCAGGTTGAACAAAATATTGACATGTGGCAAACCGAATGCATATGAACCGTTTGAGAGTTTTAAAAACCAAAATAAAAATCACGCGCATACAAAACCCACGGGTTCCATTTTTAAACCACCAGTCGGGGTTTCAAACCCCACGCGATACAAAATGTATAACAAAAATACAAAGCATAAACTGTGGGTTTAATTTTAATACAACGCCCGCGCATAAAACGGTCACATGCCACCCCATAACCGTGGCATAAACTATACTCCAAACCGCGCAATGTTTTAATATGTTTGGTCGTATGTCAACTATAATGCAACCAGGGGCTATGTATAATTCCGCGCGAAATATTTTATAACCGGCATATAATATGCAATTGCATATATATATGCAATGCACCCAAAATAATAACCGCGCGTGTTTTTTCATATAAACTGTGGTCATATGAGTGGCTGCCAAAACCGAGGGCTGGGGCTAAGCCCCAGCCCTACCCCCGCCGAATTTGACATAACATAACTTCAAATATAATATTTCTCGTTTCACAAACAAGAAACAAAAGGCGTAGGTTGGCTAGTGGAAATTTTTGAAGCCGTTACATGGCGGAAAGGTCGTGGGGTCGAACCCCACGACCACCCAAAATTTTAACCAATAAACCAAAGTCATTAACCACAATAGGGGTGCCACGTGGCAACCCTTGATTGGGCCACGTGGCACCCTTCCATTCGTCCACGAATATGCCACGTGTCACAATCTAACTCGTCCAGCTGTCAACCATTCAACGCGTGCCACATCACGCCATATGGTCCAGTCGATGCTGCGTCAGGCTGCCACATCAGCCTGCCACGCAGGATGCTGACGTCACCCTGGTGCCATGTGTCACCCATCCAGTGGTGACACGTGTCACCTCAGAATTGGTCAAACTACATGCCAAAAAGTCCAAAACCGTATGAAACGTGGCATCACCTGGAGCCGCCACGTGTCCTGTATGGACATCCACGTCAGCACTGTACGACCCTGCCACGTGGTAGTACGGCCTGCCTAGTCAGCATAAAATTTTGCCTGTTTGGCTCGGCAAACAGACCTCGATAACTTCTCCATACGGACTCCGTTTGCGAAAATAAATATACTGCCGGAATCAGGAGAATGAGACGGACGCAATGGCACCATTTTCGTCGCATTCCGAGCACTTTGAAAATTGAGCATTTTTTTAGACCCCTGGTCCAGATTCTGATCATTAAATAATGATGACTTTATCTTTTGTTGGTGATTAATAACAATAGAACTACTAAACCTAACCATACTTAACCATGTACTTACTTTTAACAATAGAATAGTATTGTAATTTTAAACTAAGAGTGGCTTCTCCTTACAAACATTATAAATAAATAAAATTTGATGTTTAACATCATAAATTAAAATCAATGGATTGCATGTTGTAAATCGGAGTGTAGTGAATTTCATAATAGGGTAAATTGAACTAAATAAGGCTTTTCTTTTCAGGACGTTGGAAATAAAATAGTCGAGGTTTGCCATACAAATTAAATTCAAATGGGACATAATGTAAACTGGATGGTAGCAGAAATTTCCTTTTAATGCAATCATGTCCTTTAATTCCACTGGCATCAAATCGTTCAACTACACACGATGATCATACTCTGTTCACCATAGATAAATTAGTATTGTACTTTAACTAAAAATAACTTTTCCTTACAACAGTATTGCAAATAAATTACTCGATGAATAATCTGGTAATTAATGAAAACTACAATCTTCCTTAATTCCCTCCCAACCCTGTCTCTACTATGTTGCCATAGTGTTTTTCCACTAACTCTAGCTTAAAGGTAATAAAATTATTGTTCTAAGTGAGCTCCCAGGATAATGTATTTATCTAGAAACTGAAGGTGAAGGCAAGGGTAAGGGGCATATGTTTATCTGCGTAGAAGAAGGATTTAGTTATACAAGCATACTACGCTTGAAACGAAATAGATGTAACTGAAATATAAAATTTTCCTCTGACTCATATGCCAACACTTTAAGTCCAACCAAAATAAAATTTTAATTTAAAAAGAAGACAAGAATAGTTTTACGCTGAATGAGATTCCAACTGGATATAGATTAAAATATGAAATTAAATTTAAAAAGAAGACAAAAATAAATTACTGGAATAAAATTCCAACCAGATGTAAATATGCAATGTAAATTTAAAGATGTTTCGTGCCTCGTAGGAGAGACCTGTTGTTATCAAGGATGGTGGTAGAGGGTGTGGCTGGGGTCCACCAGTAATATATGCGTGGAGTAGAAAGTGATACTGAACAGACGTCGGTGATTAATTAAGGCACAACAGATCGATTCGCAGGAGGCGTTGAAGGGATGCCAGCATCATAATTATCAAGAAAATCCAAGCATTAAATAGCTTGATTCGGGCATGTAGAGATGATGGATCCTACAACAACGATTTGACAGAGTTAAGGGAGGACAAGTTCTGGAATACGACAACCATTTAGGAGTGAATCCATGACACCAAACTCTCACAATCTAAGGCACATGTAGGAAGCCATGGACACTGTCATCAACCCCAATCGGTAGGAGGCCGAAGACACAGCTAACAACACCTGAACCCTTCGAATCTCAGGGGAAAAGAGGCTTTCAAAGCGAAAGAAAAAGGATTTCAATGCCGAGGCTAAGGACCAAAAGTTCACTGAGGTAAAAATATGAAAACTGGGAAAAACTAAAGGAAGGCGGAGGTTGAAGGAAGCAAAAACGCATGATCAACTAATACAATAGCAATGCAGAGTGTTTCTGACAACCAGACATAGGATATACACTAGCGAGGTAGAGTGATTATCACGGCCAAAATTGAGTTCTTAGGTCAGGTACCAAAACAAAATTGCCCACAAGGATGAAATCGCTCAGTAGAATAAACGCCCCACAGTCAGTCAGGAAACGCCAACATTAATTAAATCCGCCCCCCCAACAAAAAAAAAATCCCATGGTCCAAGGGAAAATTCCAGAACAATATATAATAAAACTTACACAGTCCCACACAATAATTTAAAATTTACACAGTCCAGATTATCTACAACAATTATTTTACACCGTCCGAACGTCGAATGGAAAAAGGGATTTACACAGTCTAGAATTATAGCAGTAATTATTTTATACAGTCTAGAACGTTGAATGAAAAAGGTATTTACACAGTCCAAACTTATAACAGTAATTATTTTACACAGTCCCAAACGTTGAATGGAAAAAGGGATATACACAGTCTAGAATTATAACAGTAATTATTTTATACAGTCTAGAACATTGAATGAAAAAGGTATTTACACAATCCAAACTTATAACAGTGATCATTTTACACAGTCCCGAACATTGAATGGAAAAAGGGATATACACAGTCCAGAATTATAACAGTAATTATTCTATACAGTCCAGAACGTTGAATAAAAAGGGATTTACATAGTCCAGAATAAATTTCACAACGCCATAACATGCATTCTAACTATCACAGTGTTTTTCATTGATGGCGAAATTATACAGCAACAATATTACAACGAAGAAACCAATCCGAGCATTCTACTCTACCAAATAACACGCCTACCTTTTCCCTTTCGACCGCCTTGATTGATGTCCTGCGCTCCTTGCCGCTCCTGCTCACCGACCGTAGAGACCTCACTGGTACCTCCCATCCAAATGCTAGGGGTACTCTGCTTCCCCCTTAGCCACACAAGATCCAGAAAATAAGTCTAGCTTCTCAGCTCGCCTCGCAAGGCTAAGCTACCACTCCAATCCGAGCTGAGAGAATCCCAACTCCTCACAAGCAATCAGTCCAGTCCCAAAATCGGCAGCGTAACGTTACGCTTACAACCCTCCCTCATCTTCCTCATCTACCTTTCTTTTATAGAATTTTTGAGACCCCCTCTTGCCCAGGGATGATTTTAAGGATGGAAATTTATTTTAAAATGTAGAAACCTTGGCGAATCTTACTAATCCTTCATATGCCAACTATAAATGTTTGGCGATATTTTTGTAAAAAAATTCAAATTTCTAAGGATTTTATATAGTTTGTATAAATTTTTGGCGATT
>ML811864.1:0-29950 GCA_009831015.1 Picea engelmannii | reverse complement strand
AATTCTTACTCTCATTATTTACCCCAAGAATTTTATGAAGACCTAACTATTACTTAAGTGGGTTTTTGTTTGAATTTTTATTTTTATGCTAGGGCCTTTTTCTTTAAGGTTACACTAAAATTTTTACCCTAGAAAAGTCTTAGGCTTAGGACTTAGATTTTGAGCTAGGCGACAATTGGTTAGGGAAGTTGTTTAAGGATTTATTCAGGCATTAATGTCTTAGGGCCATCTAGGTTTGTTTCTTCATCATCAACAACGCGACATGCCCTTCAGGACGCACTACGTGCTCCAAGGGTGCAACTCGTCTCGTTCATTTCTTTCGCGCGACGTGCCCTTCAGGATGCACCACGTGCTCCAAGGGTGCCACTCGCCAACTTGACTGATTAGTAGACATCTATAACCCCTGGAGTCAACACTCCGCCAGGTAAACTTGTGGGAGACTAAGGGCTCTAAGGAATAAGGTCCCCACCTTATTGCGCGCCCCTTAGAATCATCGTGAGAGACTGTCGCAGTCTTCCCTCATGACATTGTGGATCCTCTCGAACTAGGTAATTGTTAACCTACAGTTTGAGCCATGACGAGAGTGCTAGTAGGCTATAGAAGGGCTGTTGTCCACACCTCTCCCTCAACCTCTTTGGAAATCGTGTGTGGACCCTTTACTCCATATGTGAGTCTGGTCGGCAAGCTATCGTTAGCTTGCATCATCAACAATCGTGTCAGAACATGTCAATCATCAATCATCAAATCAATGAAATATCACAGTAAATAAATCAACCCAATTAGCACACTCCCTGACTCAATCTGGAGTCCAAGGGGTTCCACCAATGCCTCTGCATCATCAAGGTACAAAACCCTGCACACTCAATAAAAATGAGTCAATAGCACCTGTCTACATCAAATAGTAAAACATCATGTCGTCTATCATAACTCATCATAATCAATTATAAATGTTTTAACATAAGAAAAGTCCAGATCACTTGCGAGCAAGTGTCCTCAAATAATAAGTTTTCTCAGTGCACCAGAGCGGGATGTTACATACACCCCCTCTTGGTCTAAACTTCATCCTGAAGTTTTCTCAGTATAAATGCCGAAATAAAAGTATCACAATGTCATAAGTTTATCTATCAAACAAAAATGGAAACTGCTGGCGCATATCATATGCGTCCTCCCAGGTCACCGAGTGCGGACTATAACTGTCCCACTGGACCTTGACCTGATCTACTGTTCGACGTTGTAACTATCGAACGCGATGATCTAAGATGTGGACCGGCTCAGCCGTGAGAGCTCCCTCATCCGATACCTGCAAGGAACTCATGTCAATCACGTGTGTAGGATCACTAATATAATGTCTCAAAACAGATAGATGAAAAACATCGTGCATACGCCTCAAAGAATCATGCAAGGCTAGTCGATAGGCCAAGGGCCCCTTTCTCTCCACGATCTCGAAAGGTCCTAGAAACCTAGGAGAGAGTTTATCTCCCTTTCCAAACTTGATCAAACTCTTATGCGGTTTGACCCACAAGAAGACTCGATCGCCGACCTCGTAACTATGGTCGACTTGGTGCGCATTGGCATAACTCTTCTGTCGATCCTGTGCTTATTTTATCCTTTGTCTTATGGTTTACATTTGCTCTTCCATTTCTTGGATTGCTTCTGGTCCCACCAGGACCCTATCCTCAAGCTGATCCCAACTCAAGGGCATCCGACACAGTCGCCCATAAAGAAACTCAAAAGGCACCATCTTAATGGTGCTTTGGTAACTGTTGTTGTAAGTGAACTCTACTAGAGGCAAGAATTCCTCCCAACGCTTTTGTTGGTCCATCACATACATGCACAACATGTCTTCCAAGGTTTGGTTCGTACGTTCAGTCTGTCCATCCGTCTCTGGGTGATACGCAGTACTAAAGTTAAGTTGAGTTCCCAAGGCCTCTTGGAAACTCATCCAAAATCATCCAGTAAACACCGATCCTCGATCGGATATAATCCTCTTAGGCATGCCATGCAGCCTCACAATCTCACTGATGAAAACTCTCGCTATGTCAGGTGCCTGGTACATCGTACGCATAGGAATAAAGTGAGCACTCTTCGTAAGAGTGTCTACTACTACAAAAATCGAGTCGTGTCTCCTTGCCGTCAGTGGCAATCCAACAATAAAATCCATCGAAATAACTTCCCATTTCGATTCCGGAATGGCATGTGGTTGAAGTAATCCTGCCGGGTGTCTATGTTCAGCCTTTACCTGCTGACACTCTAGACATCTAGCCACAAAGTTGACTATGTCGGCCTTCATTCCTTTCCAAAAGAATAAGGGTTTAAGGTCTGCCCTCATCTTCGTGACTCCTGGGTGAGCCATGTAAACTGCTCTATGAGCCTCGTTCAGGATCAACATCCTCAACTCGTCGTCGGGTGGTACATAAATCTGACCTCTAAACCTCAATAACCCATCGCTATCAAAAGAAAATCCCTCATATCGTGGCACCCTCATAGTGTTTTGTCCGATAAAATCCTCGACTTCCTTGTACCAATCATCATCACGCTGTAAAGTGAGAATATTCTCACGTAGATTCGTCTGAAGAGGCAACACCGAAAAGAGGCATGGCCTCTGACTTAAAGCATCCACCACTTGTTTCACTGTTCCCTTTATGTAAGTAATCTCGAAGTCGTACTCGCTAAGAAATTCCCACCAACGTCGTTGTCGCGCGTTCAGGTCGCTTTGCATAAAAATGTGTTGTAGTCAACAATGACCAGTCCTTAATTCAAATTTCCATCCAACAAGGTAGTGTCTCCAAACCTTCAAGGCATATGCAATGGCTAATAACTCCAAATCATTCGTCACGTAGTTCTCCTCATGCCTTCTCAGATTCCTCGAAAAGTAAGCAATCACTCATCCGTCTTGCATCAAGACTCCGCCTAAACCTTCCTTGGATGCATCAGTGCATACCAAGAAGTTTGCGTCCATGTCAAGGACATTTAGTATCAGCGCTGTCGTCAACAACTCCTTAAGCCTCCGAAATGATTCCGCGCATTTCTTGGTCCAAACAAACTTCTTGTTTTTCTTCTGAAATTCCGTGATCGGATTTGCTATCTTTGAAAATCCCTCGACAAACCGTCGATAGTATCCTGCTAAACCCATAAAAATTCTCACTTCTGTGACATTCATCGGCGCAGGCCATTCCATAATTGCCTCAACCTTGGTTGGATCCACGATGATACCTTCGCTGGAGATGATATTCCCTAAGTAGTGAATCCTCGATTGATAAAAAGAGCATTTGGACAACTTCCCATACAATTTGTGCTCTCGTAGACACTGTAGTACCAAGCGCAAGTGCTCGTCATGCTCCTACGCCGTCCGAGAGTAGATCAAAATATCATTAATGAATACTTGGATGAACTTGTCCAAGTACTCGTGGAACACCTCGTTCATCAAACTCATGAATACCCCTGGGGATTTTGTCAGTCCAAACGGTAAAACAGTAAAATCGTAATGTCCAAATCTCGTCTTAAAGGCGGTCTTAGGGATGTCATCGTCCTTGATCCGTAACTGGTGATACCCTGATCGCAAATCGATCTTAGAGAACATCGTCACACCCTTCATTTTATCGAACAGATCATCAATTCTTGGTAAGGGATACTGATTATTGATCGTAGCCTTGTTCAGTTGATGGTAGTCAATGCAAAGCCTCCATGATCCATCCTTATTTCATATGAAAATAACTGGTGCACCCCACAGTGACACACTAGGGCGTATCAGTCCTAGGTCCAACAACTCCTTCAGTTGCATTTTCAGCTCTTGCAACTCTGGGGTCGACATCCGATATGGCGTTCTTCCTATCGGTTCAGTCCCCGGTTTCAGGTCTATGGTAAACTCCAGTTCCCTTTCTGGCGGCATCCCAGGCAACTCCTCTAGAAATACGTCCACAAACTCCTTCACCACCGGAAGGTGTTTTATACCTTCCGCTACTCCCTTCTCGTTTAGCGTGAGGATCGCATAAAGTTTTCACCCCTTGCGCATACTCTTCCGTAACTGTAAGGACGAGATGAACCACAAAGAAACTCCCTGGTTCCGTCCTATAATCACACGTCTCTTTCCTTCATCATCATCCAAGCTCAACTGTTTCATCTTAAAGTTGAGTATCGCCTCATGCGATTCCAACCAATCCATACCGATCACAATGTCATAAGATCCTAAGATCGTGACGTACAAGTTGACCCTCATGAAAAACTCTCCCAGGTTAAGGGCACAGCCCGTAACCTTTCCTCCAACCTTTTGTTTGGCTCCCGAATCCATCTCCATGAAGCTAAACTCATCTTGTTCGACTGCCTTTACCTTAATCCTCTTTAGAGTTGCACCAGAAATGAAACTCTCAGTAGCACCTGGGTCTATCAAAATACTAAGGGTCTGGTCAGCGATAGTACCTGTCATCTCAGCACAGTCGACTGGTGCTCTGCCTGGTGGTTGTTCACCGCTGCATGAATCCGATGGGCCTTGCCCATATCTCCCACTGTAGTGGGTCCGACTGATCCGGACGCCCTGGTCCTCTCCACAGGACAATCACGTTGGTAGTGTGGCTCTCCACACGTCCAACACCCCTTCTTGGGCCTAGTAGTCCTAGTACCCGAAGTAGAAGATGAATGCCCACCGGCCTTAAACCCTGGTTTGTTCTGCTGAACATGCCTAAACTGCTACTGCTATGGGCGACGTTGCTGCTGGTGCTGTGGTCCTCGAGAAGGTGTCTGCTACTGAGGCGGTGGACGTCGGGGTGTAGCAAAAGTGGATCCCCTCTGGAAGCCACAATATCTCGGCGTATGTCTCGCTGGTGTCTGATGCTGCAGCGTACCAGATGAACCCTGCCCTGCTGGTCTCACTGGAGTCCTGGTCTGACCCCCACTGATAAGCTCCTCCTCTACTATGAGGTCCTTTTGGACAGCGTCGTGTAAGGTTTGAGGCATCAAGATCCTAACCTTTGCACACAGGCTGCCCTTAAGGCCAAACACGAACCAGTTGACCTTGAGTTTCTCCGTGTTAAGGTGTGGAGCATACCGGAGTAGCTCCATAAAATGTGCCTCGTACTCGAGCACCGTACGACCTCCCTGTCGTAACGCGTTGAACTCATTGCGCTGACGCTCAATGAATTCCTCTGAAAGGTACCTCTCTTGGAACCGTTCCTCGAACAGTTCCCATGACACGTCTTCAATGACCATGTTCAACTGTGGCAGGAGCGTCTTCCACCATAGTAGAGCACTCCCCTTCATTTGAAAGACCACCATGCGGACCTTCATGTTCAAAGTATAATCGCATAGTGTGAAGCACATCGCCATATTCTCCAACCATGCCTTGGTGGCGGCACCATCCGAGGCACCAAAGAACTCGGGAAATTTTACCTTCTCGAGTTCACGGTGAATGCTACCTATAACAGATGGTGTGCACGGTGGAACCTTAGCGGGTGCTGGCACCCTAGCCTCATCTCTGTCCAATCGGCTGATCAATGCCTCGGACATGTGCTGAAAAGATCTCATCATCTCAACAACATCACCAACTGCTATCTGCTCCTGTCCGAGAACCTGCTCGCCTGCTTGGGGGTTAGATCCCTCAGGCGTGGATGCTACTGGAGGCATCGCGCCTCTTCCCCTAGTATCCCATATTCTGCCTCCAAGGCATCCTCTAACTATGATTACCTGCATGCACACAATCAACTCAATCAACAATAGTATAATAAAATCAACTCATGTCAACGAAAGCCATAGCGAATCCCAAGTCGCGGGTCTAACCTCGCTTTGATACCATATGTATTAAAAAAAAAGGAGGGATTAATAAAAATAGGGAAATTAAGTAATAAAGGAAACCTAGACAATTAATAGGTTAAAGAAAATAATTTTGGAGAAACGTGGGGGATGACTGACACTTGTACGACAGAGAAATTTTGGAGGGTTTTCTTTAAAACTTAAAAATAAATGTGATTTAGGAATGTTGGCGGGCTGAAAACTGGATAAAAGAAAGGGGAATGAGGGAAAAAGGGGATGGGCTATTAGGTATCGTTATGCTGCCGATTTGTGACGGGACTGATTGCTTGTGAGGAGTTGGGAATTTCTCAGCTTGTATTGGAGTGGTAGCTCAGCCTTGCGAGGCGAGATGGGAAGCTAGGTATATCATCTAGACTGTGTGTGGCCCCTTTGCGGCTCGGGGGGCTAAGGGGGAAGCAGAGTACCCCTAGCGTTTGGCTGGGAGGTACTAGTGTAGTCTCTATGGTCGATGAGTAGGAGTGGGACGGAGCGCGAGAAAAACATTTGGAGCAGGAGAAAGGAAACAGTATGATTTCATTTTTGGTAGAGTAGGATGCTTGGATTTTGGTATTTTTGCATTTAATTTATTGCTGTAAAATTTTTCAGTCATTGACAATCTCTGATGTAGTTGTAAGGTCTGGTAGAATATGCTTGGTCGTGTTGTTATTTTGATAGTTACTGCGTTGAGTTTCACCTCTGTTATTTACACAGAAACTAGGTTGTAATGGCCTTGTTGTGGTAGATGAAAGAACATAATTTTAGCCAAAATATATTTACTGTGTTCCTGTGTAAAAGACGAGGATCTCCGACCTTACCCTACCTCCGATTGATAGCTCTCCAGATCCTTATTGTTCTGTTAGCTGCATTGCCTCTTTTATAATATGATCCCCCATAGTTAATCAACGTTTCCTAAATCTTGATGCCACTAATGGAAGAAATCCATAAAGCATTTTGGTCGGTGTTGAATGGTTATTCTGGTTGGAAACAAAAAAAAACAAATTAATCATGGGCTGCAAATTGAATGAACATAATCCATTCTCCCAGAAGTTTTGTGCGCCCTTGATAATGAACACTCTTATTGCTGGAAGTCGATGTATCAATTTAATTGAAGGATGTTACTGGAAGTTCCGTCGTGGTATTGTTAAGGAATTTCTATTCACTGTGTTTTCTTTTGCAAGGGCGATTTTCATCTCTGTTGATTTCGTTTTGGGATTTTCGTTTGAATGGTTCTGGTCGCCCCTGTCATCTCTGTTTGATTTCATTTTGGGATTTTCGTTGAATGGTTCTGGCCGCCCCTGTCATCTCTGTTTGATTTCATTTTGGGCTTTTCATTGAATGGTTCTGGCCGCCCCTGTTATCTCTGGCCATAATTGTCTAATGGATGCATTGAACAGAGAGTAGCTATCTCCCTCCAACTGCTGGCGGTTTCGTCTTTGCTGTGTAACACCCTCCACCTATTGCTTTCTTCTATTTCTCTGTAACCAAAAAAAAAGGGAGCTAAATGTAGCCTTGACTACGTTTTTCTGGGAAGGTAGGCTGCATTGATTCCCTCATTTAATGGTAGTAAACTTTGCAGTTCTGAATCGTAGCATGTAGACCCACATCTACACCTATATGCCTTGCTAGCTGGAATAACCTGCACCTGTGCGTGGGCCGAGTTGCCTAAATTTACCTTAAAGAGATAGAGTTTTCCTGACTCTGCCTGGATTCGAGCGCCTAAATTAAGACGACCATTTCCCAATTTTCATTTCAGCACTTAAATCGGAGAGAATCCCAATGTTGTTAAATTGCAATTTATATTTCGGTGCTTCATTTTCCTCATATGACAGGATTTTATGACAAATGGATAGTAACTTACGATTCGAATTAAAGTGTTGAATGAGGAAGGGATGTAAAAGGTTCCGTCCATCGAAGGATATTTACTTGTTTAAATAATTAGGGTAATTTATTATTACTGTTAATTGAGTTCATTTACTTATCGTGAAAACATTTCATTTATATAATTGCGATAAGAATCAATATAACTCTGGTCATGACGATGCTGTTGAACTTGATGCTCGGTTGGTAATGGCATAAGGTTTATATCGTTAATTTGGATAATTACTTGTTTAAATAATTAGGGTAATTTATTTTTACTGTTAATTGAGTTCATTTACTTATCATGAAAACATCTCATTTATATAATTGCGATAAGAATCGATATAACTCTGGTCATGATGATACTGTTGAACTTGATGCTCGGTTGGTAATGGCATGAGGTTTATATCGTTAATTTGGATAATTACTTGTTTAAATAATTAGGGTAATTTATTTTTACTGTTAATTGAGTTCATTTACTTATCATGAAAACATCTCATTTATATAATTGCGATAAGAATCAATATAACTCTGGTCATGATGATACTGTTGAAATTGATGCTCGGTTGGTAAGGGCATAAGGTTTATATTGTTAATTTGGATGATTACTTGTTTAAATAATTAGGGTAATTGATTTATTACTATTAATTGAGTTCATTTAGTTATCGTGAAAACATTTCATTTATATAATTGCGATAAGAATCAATATAACTCTGGTCATGATGATTACTGTTGAAATTGATGCTCGGTTGGTAATGGCATAAGGGTTTATATTGTTAATTTATTCAGACTGTTCGGTTATATGAGTAAAATTGGATTTAAGAAAGGTCGTCAGATGTAGTGGGTAGGTTATGCCAATATGGGTAGATGACTTTGCTAATTTAGGCTTGAATTAAGAGTGCAATTATTGTTATTTAGATTTTTCAAGTTTAAACCCCAATTTAAGGTCAGACTTGTCGCATTAATCGTCTTGTCTTGTAGTTGATTGAAGGTTCTCACCCAAGCAAAACTGTGGCAGTAGTGAGTAATTTATGAAGTTAATCATGATTCGCTTCTTCCAATTGTTGCACTATAGACAACTTTGCTAATTGCGATAATGATGGTAGTATTAATGCTGTGTTAATATTATTTTATAGAAATGATTATGTAATGGAACGTTAAATGGTAATGATAAGGAAAACATAACTGTCAATGTGGACGTGGTGGTCATTGTGGTAAGATTTCTGAGTTGGTTATAGGTAACCTATTAGCTGTGTGTGTTGGTCATTGTGGTAATATTTCTGAGTTGGTTATAGGTAACCTATTAGCTGTGTGTGTTGGTCATTTTAGGCAGTTATTCTAAATTAAAATGAAGGTTGGTGGTTATTTTTGGGTCGTAAGGATGGAATTAATTACCATTGATAGAAGATGAATTATGATGTCTTGAACTAAGTCCAAAGGTTATTATGATTAGTACTATATTTGGAATTGTCCATCCCTCAGTTGTGTGATATTAGATTCTCAAATTGATATAGCTAGTCGCTCTGTATAAGTCTCTGTGTGTGATTTTTTTTTTCTATGTAAAGAATCCAGTGCCGTATCAAGAGTCTCAGGCCCTTTAAGGGCAGGGTTCCACTCTTGCGACAGGCCTGGTGGAGATTACTAGTTTCTTCCTGAGCAGTCGGCTAGGAGCCTATCTGACCTTCTCTCTCTCCGGAGCAGAGAACTAAGATTAAACGCCCTGCTTTCCTGTGCATAAATAGTAAAATATACTACTATGGATTCTTCCATCTGTGTTCGTACCTTACATAACACAGTATGTCGTTTGATGCTTGCATTTTCTTGTTGTGAGCCTTATGTCTTCTTGTTGTGATCATCGTGGTTGCATCTTGTTAGTCATCGGGTGGCAACGTAGAGTCAAGTGGGTTTGTTTCCTTTTTACATGCGCGCACACACTTTAACCAAAAAAATAATAATTTCGCACTTGTTAAGGAGTTGTTGTCGTAACGAGGAGGCTCGTTACAGATGGTATCAGAGCCGGTTCGACCCACGTCTTGGGATTCGCTACGAATTTCGTGGACATGATTAGATTTGATTATACTGTTGCTGATTGAGTTGATTGTGTACATGCAGGTTATCATGGTTAGAGGACATCGCGGAGGTAGATGATGGGGTGCTAGAGGAGGAGGTGTGACACCTCCATTAGCATCCACGCCTGAGGGGTCTAACCCCTAGGGAGGCGAGCAGGTTCTCGGACAGGAGCAGATAGCAGTTGGCGATGTTGTTGAGATGATGAGATCTTTTCAGCACATGTCCGAGGCACTGATCAGCCAATTGGACAGAGATGAGGCCACGACACCAGCACCCACTAAGGTTCCACCGCGCGCACCGACCGTTACAAGTAGCATTCACCGTGAACTCGAGAAGGTAAAATTTCTCGAGTTCTTTGGTGCCCCAGACGATGCAGCTGCCGAGGCATGGTTGGAGAATATGGAGATGTGATTCACACTTCGCGATTATACCTCCAACATGAAGGTCCGCATGGCGGTCTTTCAACTGAAGGGGAGCACTCTTCTATGGTGGAAGATGCTCCTGCCGTAGCTGAACATGGCCGTTGAAGACATGTCATGGGAACTGTTCGAGGAACGGTTTCGAGAGAGGTACCTTTCAGAGGAATTCATTGAGAGTCAGCTCAATGATTTCAACGCATTATGACAGGGAGGTCGTACGGTGCTCGAGTACAAGGAATGTTTCATGGAGCTGCTCCGGTATGCTCTGCACCTTAACACAGAGAAACTCAAGGTCAACCGGTTCGTGTTTGGCCTTAACGGCAACCTGCATGCAAAGGTTAGGATTTTGATGCCTCAAAACTTGCACGACGTCGTCCAGAAGGCCCTCATAGCAGAGGAGGAGCTTATCAGTGGGGGTTAGACCAGGACCCCAGCGAGACCCACAGGGCAGGGTTCATCTGGTACACCGCAACACCAGACACTAGCGAGACATACGCTGGGATATCGTGGCTTCCAGAGGGGATCCACTTTCACTACACCTCGGCGATCGCCGCCTCAGCAGCGAACACCTTATCGGGGACCACTGGATCAACAACAATATCTCCCGCAGCAGCAACAGTTTAAGCCTATTCAACAAAACAAACCTGGATTCCAGGCCAGTGGGCCATCATCTTCTACTTCAGGTATCAGGACTACTGGGCCGAAGAAGGGGTGTTGGATGTGTGGGGAGCCACACCTCCAGCGCGACTGTCCTATCGAGAGGACCAGGTCATCCATATCAGCTGGACCCACTATAGTGGGAGATATGGGCAAGTCCCATCGGATTCACGCAGCGGTGAATAACCGCCAGGCAGAGCACCAGTCGACTGTGCTTGAGATGACAGGTACTGTCGCTGACCAGACCCTTAGTATTTTGATAGACCCAAGTGATACTAAGAGTTTCATTTCTGGTGCAGTGCTAAAATGGATTAGGGTAAAGGTAGTCGAGCAGGATGAGTTTAGCTTCGTAGATATGGATTTTGGAGCCAAACAGAAGGTTGGAGGAAAGGTTACGGGCTGTTCCCTTAACCTGGGAGAGTTTGTCACAAGGGTCAACTTGTACGTCACAATCTTAGGATCTTATGACGTAGTGATTGGTATGGATTGGTTGGAATCACATGAGGCGATACTCAACTGTAAGACGAAATGGTTGAGCTTGGTCGATGATGAAGGATAGAGACGTGTGAGTGTAGGACGGAACCAGGGAGTATCCCTAAGGTTCGTCTCTTCCTTACAGTTACGGAAGAGTATGCGCAAGAGGTGAAAGCTTTATGCGATCCTCCCGCTAAATGAAAAGGGAGTAGCGGAAGGTCTAGAACACCTTCCAGTGGTGAAGGAGTTTGCGGACATATTTCTAGAGAAATTACCAGGGCTGCCACCGGAAAGGGAACTGGAGTTTACCATAGACCTGAAACCGGGGACCGAACCGATAGCAAGAATGCCATATCGGATGTCGACCCCAGAGTTGCAAGAGTTGAAAATGCAACTGAAGGAGTTGTTGGACTTGGGACTGATACGGCCTAGTGTGTCACCGTGGGGTGCACCAGTCATTTTCATATGAAAGAAGGACGGATCGTGGAGGCTTTGCATTGACTACTGTCAACTGAACAAGGCCACAATCAAGAATAAATATCCCTTACCAAGAATTGATGATCTGTTCGATCAAATGAAGGGTGCAAAGGTGTTCTCCAAGATCGATTTGCGATCAGGGCATCACCAGTTATGGATCAAGGAGGATGACATCCCTAAGACCACCTTTAAGACGAGATTTGGACATTACGAGTTTACTGTTTTACCGTTTGGACTGACCAACGCCCCGGGGGTATTCATGATTTTGATGAACGGGGTGTTCCGCAAGTACCTGGACAAGTTCATCCAAGTATTCATTGACGATATCTTGATCTACTCTCGGACGACAGAGGAGCATGACGAGCACTTGCGCTTGGTACTACAGTGTCTGCGAGAGTACAAATTGTATGGGAAGTTGTCCAAATGTTCTTTTTATCAATCAAGGATTCATTACTTAGGGCATGTCATCTCCAGCGAAGGTATCACCGTGGATCCAGCCAAGGTTGATGCTATTATGGATTGGCCTGTGCCGACGAATGTCACTGAAGTGCGTAGTTTTATGGGTTTAGCAGGATACTATCGACGGTTTGTCGAGGGATTTTCGAAGATAGCAAATCCGATCACGAAATTGCAGAAGAAAAACAAGAAGTTTGTTTGGACCGAGAAATGCACGGAGACATTTCATAGGCTTAAAGAGTTGTTGACCACAACGCCGATACTAAAGGTCCCTGACATGGATGCGGACTTCTTGGTATGCACTGACGCATCCAAGGAAGGTTTAGGTGGAGTCTTGATGCAAGACAGACGAGTGATTGCTTATATTTTGAGGAAGTTGAGAAGGCATGAGGAGAACTACACGATGCACGATTTGGAGTTATTGGCCATCGTATATGCCTTGAAGGTTTGGAGACACTACCTTGTTGGATGAAAATTTGAATTAAAGACTGATCATTGTGGGCTGCAACACATTTTCACGCAAAGTGACCTGAATGCGCGACAACGACGTTGGTCGGAATTTCTTAGCGAGTATGACTTTGAGATTACTTACATAAAGGGAACAGTGAACCGAGTGGCTGACGCTTTGAGTCAGAGACCACGCATCTTTTCAGTGTTTCCTCTTCAGACGAATCTACGTGAGAAGATTCTCACCTTACAACGTGATGATGACTGGTACAAGGAAGTCGAGGATTTTATCAGACAAAACACAATGATGGTACCACAATATGAGGGATTTTCTTTTGATAGTGATGGGTTATTGAGGTTTAGGGGTCGGATTTACGTACCGCCAAACGCCGAGTTGAGGATGTTGATCCTGAGCGAGGCTCATAGAGCAGTTTACATGGCTCACCCAGGAGTCACGAAGATGAGGGCATAGCTTAAACCCTTATTCTTCTGGAAGGGAATGAAGGCCGACATAGTCAACTTTGTGGCTAGATGTCAAGAGTGTTAGCAGGTAAAGGCTGAACATAGACACCCGACAGGATTACTTCAACCACATGCCATTCCAGAATCGAAATGGGAAGTCATTTCAATGGATTTTATTGTTGGATTTCCACTGAAGACAAGGAGACACGACTTGATTTTTGTAGTAGTAGACACTCTGACAAAGAGTTCTCACTCTATTCCTATGCGTACGACGTATCAGGCACCTTACATAGTGAGAGTTTTCATTAGTGAGATTGTGAGGCTGCATGGCATACCTAAGAGGATTATATCCGATCGAGGATCGGTGTTTACTGGACAATTTTGGATGAGTTTCCAAGAGGCCTTGGCAACTCAACTTATCTTTAGTACTGTGTATCACTCAGAGACGGATGGACAGATAGAACGTATGAACCAAACCTTGGAAGACATGTTTTGCATGTACCTGATGGACCAACAAAAACGTTCGTAGGAATTCTTGCCTCTAGTAGAGTTTGCTTATAACAATAGTTACCAGAGCACCATCAAGATGGTGCCTTTTGAGTTCCTTTATGGGCGATCGTGTCGGACACCCTTGAGTTTGGATCGGCTTGAGGATAGGGTCCTAGTGGGACCAAAAGCGATCCAAGAAATGGAAGATCAAATGAAAACCATAAGACAAAGGATTAAAGAAGCACAGGATCGACAGAAGAGTTATGCTGATGTGCACTGAGTCGACCGTAGTTACGAGGTCGCCGATTGAGTCTTCTTATGGGTTAAACCGCATAAGAGTTTGATCAAGTTTGGAAAGGGAGCTAAATTCTCTCCTAGGTTCATGGGACCTTTTGAGATTGTGGAGAGAAAGGGGCCCGTGGCCTATCGACTAGCCTTGCCTGATTCTTTGAGGCTTATGCATGATGTTTTTCATGTATCTGTTTTGAGACATTATATTAGTGATCCTGCCCACATGATTGACATGAGTTCCTTGCAGGTATCGGACGAGGGAGTGCTCACAACTGAGTCGGTCTGCATCTTAGATCATCGCGTTCGATAGTTATTACGTCGAACGGTAGATCAGGTCAAGGTCCAGTGGGACAGTTATAGTCCGCACTCGGCTACCTGGGAGGATGCATATGATATGCGCCAACAGTTTCCATTTTTGTTTGATAGATAGACTTATGACACTGTGATACTTTTATTTCGGTATTTATACTGAAAAACTTCGAGACTAAGTTTAGACCAAGAGGGGGTGTATGTAACATCTCACTCTGGCACACTGAGAAAACTTATTATTTGAGGACACTTGCTCGTAAGTGATCTGGACTTTTCTGATGTTAAAACATTTATACTTGATTATGATGTGTTATGATAGACGACATGATGTTTTACTATTTGATGTAGATAGGTGCTATTGACTCAGTTTTATTGAGTGTGTAGGGTTTTGGACCTTGACGATGCAGAGGCATCGGTGGAACCCCTTGGACTCTGAATTGAGTCAGGGAGTGTGCTAATTGGGTTGATTTATTTTCTATGATATTTCATTGATTTGATCATATGATGCTGACATGTTCTGACACGATTGTTGATGATGCAGGCTGACGATATCTTGCCGACCAGACTCACATATGGAGTAAAGGGGCCACACATGATTTCCAAAGAGGTTGAGGGAGAGGGGTGGACAACAGCCCTGCCACCGCCTACTAGCACTCCCGTCGTGGCTTGAATTGTAGGTTAATGATTACCTAGTTCAAGAGGATCCATGATGCCGTGAGGGAAGACTACGACAGTCGTTCACGAGGATTCTAAGGGGCACACAATAAGGCAGGGGCCTTATTCCTTAGAGCCCTTAGTCTCCCACAAGTTCACCTAGCGGAGTGTTGACTCTAGGGGTTATATATGTCTACCAATCAATCAAGTTAGCGAGTGGCACCCTTGGAGTACGTGGTGCATCCTGAAGGGCACGTCGCACAAAAGAAACACAAGAAGCGAGTGGCACCCTTGGAGCACGTGGTGCATCCTGAAGGGCATGTCGCGCAAAGGAAACAAACGAGGCGAGTGGCACCCTTGGAGCACGTGGTGCGTCCTGAAGGGCACGTCGCATTGATGTGGATGAAGGAAACAAACCTAAATATCCCTAAGACAATAACGCCTTAAGAAATCCTTAAACAACTTCCCTAACCCAGTGTCACCCAGTTCAGAATCTAAGCACTAAGTCTAAAACTTTTAGGGTAAAATTTTAGTCTAACCTTAAGAACAAACCCTGGAATAAAAATAACGATTTAAACAAAAACCCACCTAAGTAATAGTTGGGTCTTCATAAAATACTTGGGGCGATGACGAGGGTAAGATTTAAATTAAAACTAATGGTTTCAAAATTTTACAAAGAAGAAATTAATTCCTAACTTGTGGAAGAACAAAAAAATATTAAATAAATAATAAATGAAAGGATTAATTAGCTTACTTACCTTTTTGGTTTTAAAAAAAAGAAAAAAAGAAAGGATTAATAAAAATAGGGAAACAAAGTAATAAAGGAAACATAGGCAATTAATAAGTAATAAAATTATTTAACGTGCGGGAGTATAAAAAGGGTTATGAATTTAAAAATAAAATGAAAAGATTAATTAGTGCATTTACCTTTTTGGTTTAAAAAAAAAAGAAAAAAAAAGGAGGGATTAATAAAAACAGGGAAATTAAGTAATAAAGGAAACCTAGACAATTAATAGGTTAAAGAAAATAATTTTGGAGAAACGTGGGGGATGACTGACACTTGTACGACAGAGAAATTTTGGAGGGTTTTCTTTAAAACTTAAAAATAAATGTGATTTAGGAATGTTGGTGGGCTGAAAAATGGATAAAAGAAAGAGGAATGAGGGAAAAAGGGGATGGGCTGTTAGGTATCGTTATGCTGCCGATTTGTGATGGGACTGATTGCTTGTGAGGAGTTGGGAATTTCTCAGCTTGTATTGGAGTGCTAGCTCAGCCTTGCAAGGCGAGCTGGGAAGCTAGGTATATCATCTGGACTGTGTGTGGCCCCTTTGCAGCTCGGGGGGCTAAGGGGGAAGAAGAGTACCCCTAGCGTTTGGCTGGGAGGTACCAGTGTAGTCTCTACGGTCGACGAGTAGGAGCGGGACAGAGCACGAGGACAACGTTTGGAGCAGGAGAAAGGCAACGGTATGATTTCATTTTTGGTAGAGTAGGATGCTCAGATTTTGTTATTTTCGCATTTAATTTATTGTTGTAAAATTTTTCAGTCATTGACAATCTCTGATGTAGTTGTAAGGTCTGGTATAATATGCTTGGTCGTGTTGTTATTTTGATAGTTACTGCGTTGAGTTTCACCTATGTTATTTACACAGAAACTGGGTTGTAATGGCCTTGTTGTTGTAGATAAAAGAACATAATTTTAGCCAAAATATTTTTACTGTGTCCCTGTGTAAAAGCCGAGGATCTCCTACCTTACCCTACCTCCGATTGATAGCTCTCCATATCCTTATTGTTCTGTTAGCTGCATTGCCTCTTTTATAATATGAACCCCCATAGTTAATCAACGTTTCCTAAATCTTGATGCCACTAACGGAAGAAATCCATAAAGCATTATGGTCGGCATTGAATGGTTATTCTGGTTGGAAACAAAAAAAAACAAATTAATCACAGGCTGCAAATTGAATGAACGTAATCCATTTTACTAGAAGTTTTGTGCGCCCTTGATAATGAACCCTCTTATTGCTGGAAGTTGATGTATCAATTTAATTGAAGGATGTTACTGGAAGTTCCGTCATGGTATTGTTAAGGAAGTTCTGTTCACTGTGTTTTCTTTTGCAAGGGCGATTTTCTTCTCTGTTGATTTCATTTTGGGCTTTTCGTTTGAATGGTTCTGGCCGCCCCTATCATCTTTGTTTGATTTCGTTTTGGGCTTTTTGTTGAATGGTTCTAGCCGCCCCTGTCATCTCCGTTTGATTTCGTTTTGGGCTTTTCGTTGAATGGTTCTGGCCGCCCCTGTTATCTCTGGCCATAACTGTCTAATGGATGCATTGAACAGAGAGTAGTTGTCTCCCTCCAGCTGCTGGTGGTTTCTCCTTTGCTGTGTAACACCCTCCACCTGTTGCTTGCTTCTATTTCTCTATAACAAAAAAAAAAGGGAGCTAAATGTAGCCTTGACTGTGTTTTTCCGGGAAGGTAGGCTGCATTGATTCCCTCATTTAACGGCAGTAAACTTTGCAGTTCTGAATTGTAGCATGTAGACCCACATCTACACCTGTACGCCTTGCTAGCTAGAATAACTTGCACCTGCGTGTGGGCCGAGTTGCCTAAATTTACCTTGAAGAGATAGAGTTTGCCTGACTGCGCCTGGATTCGAGCGCCTAAATTAAGACGACCATTTCCCAATTTTCATTTCAGCACTTAAATCGGAGAGAATCCCAATGTTGTTAAATTGCAATTTATATTTCGGTGCCTCATTTTCCTCATATGACAAGATTTTATGACAAATGGATAGTAACTTACGATTCAAATTAAAGTGTTGAATGAGGAAGGGATGTAAAAGGTTCAGTCCATCGAAGGATATTTACTTGTTTAAATAATTAGGGTAATTTATTATTACTGTTAATTGAGTTCATTTACTTATCGTGAAAACATTTCATTTATATAATTGCGATAAGAATCAATATAACTCTGGTCATGATGATTACTGTTGAAATTGATGCTCGGTTGGTAATGGGACAAGGGTTTATATTGTTAATTTATTAAGACTGTTCGGTTATATGAGTAAAATTAGATTTAAGAAAGGTCGTCAGATGTAGTGGGTAAGTTATGCCAATATGGGTAGATGACTTTGCTAATTTAGGCTTGAATTAAGAGTGCAATTATTGTTATTTAGATTTTTCAAGTTTAAACCCCAATTTAAGGTCAGACTTGTCGCATTAATCGTCTTGTCTTGTAGTTGATTGAAGGTTCTCACCCAAGCAAAACTGTGGCAGTAGTGAGTAATTTATGAAGTTAATAATGATTTGCTTCTTCCAATTTTTGCACTATAGACAACTTTGCTAATTGCGATAATGATGGTAGTATTAATGTTGTGTTAATATTATTTTATAGAAATGATTATGTAATGGAATGTTAAATGGTAATGCTAAGGAAAACAGAACCGTCAATGTGGACGTGGTGGTCATTGTGGTAAGATTTTTGAGTTGGTTATAGGTAACCTATCAACTGTGTGTGTTGGTCATTTTAGGTAGTTATTGTAAATTAAAACGAAGGTTGGTGGTTATTTTTGGGTTGTAAGGATGGAATTAATTACCATTGATAGCAGATGAATTATGACGTCTTGAACTAAGTCCAAAGGTTATTATGATTAGTACTATATTTGGAATTGTCCATCCCTCAGTTGTGTGATATCAGATTCTCGAATTGATATAGCTAGTCTCTCTGTATAAGTCTATGTGTGTGATTTTTTTTCTGTGTAAAGAATCCAGTGTTGTATCAAGAGTCTCGGGCCCTTTAAGGGCAGGGTTCCACTCTTGTGACACGCCTAGTGGAGATTACTAGTTTCTGCCTGAGCAGTCGGCCATGAGCCTATCTGACCTTCTCTCTCTCCGGAGCAGAGAACTAAGATTAAACGCCCTGCTTTCCTGTGCAGAAATAGTAAAATCTACTACTATGGATTCTTCCATCTGTGTTCGTACCTTACATAACACAATATGTCGTTTGATGCTTGCAGTTGCTTGTTGCGCGCCTTATGTCTTCTTGTTGTGATCATCGTGGTTGCATCTTGCTAGTTGTCGGGTGGCGACGTAGAGTCAAGTGGGTCTGTTTCCTTTTTACACGCGTGCACACACCTTAACCAAAAAAAAAAAAAAATCGCACCTGTTAAGGAGTTGATGTTGTAACGAGGAGGCTCGTTACATTGTCCCACCCCAAGAAGTGTTTCCCTTATTTGCTCAACAATCCTTCGATTTCCCCACTTCCATTCCACAACTTTAGCAACAGGCCATAAAAGAAGTCCTAGAGCACTTTAGCTACAACTTGGAACCTTGGGCCTGACAACCCTTTTCTTCAATAGCTCACGGGCCTGAAAATTCGCCTCTTTAGCTCAATTTACCCAGATACCACTTCAAATATTTCCCCAATTGAAGGTATGGTTTATGGTCAACAAGTGGGTATTGAGGTTGGGAGAGATTGATGGCATAATGAGTGAATGATGATGGAATGATGGGAAAATGATCTAAATTCCCTAGATATATGTGCATGTTCCGAACATGACACTTGTCATGTTGGGAACTACATGCCCCCCCCCCCCTCACATGGTCATACGTTCCCACTTAGGAACTTAGGATAAATTAATATCCCATACTTTATACTTTTAGGAATATTAATATAGTATTTCTTTGGGCTTAATCCCCCCTTAGCTTAGCCACTTTCTTAGACCCTTAGTCCCCCTTTCCCTTTCTAATGGATTTTATCTCGCCCATACTCTTTTTGTTTGGTTGGTCTACAACAATGATGTATTTTCATTAATATTTGAGTGTGATTACATTTTACAAAGATATTCTCATTGGAATTCTAGCATTTAGGATCTCCAGCCTAATAACCACATAGGCACTTTGGCCTCAAAAAATATATACAAAGGTACTCTAGCAAAAAATGTCCTGGATCACCAACCTATATGTACATTTACATTTACATTACAACTGGGGTTCAACCTAGGGGTATTACATTCCCCTCCCCCTTATTTATGCATTATCCTCAGTTCATCATATACACATGTACAATCAAAATCTTCAAAAGTATTAAAAAAGATGCGGGTACTCTTCCCGCATTACATCTTTGTGATACCAGGTTTCATCCTCAGGACTATACTAGCTCCAGTGGACCTTTACTAGCCCTATAGACTGATTCTAGAGTTTCTTTATATTTTGGTCCAATATGAAAACTGATTGTACTTGAAAGTCGCCTTCTTGGTCCACCTGAATCACATTCCAATCAATGACAAGATTAACATCAGGTACATACTTTTTAAGAAAATATACGTGGAATACATTATGAATACACATGGATGGAGGTGGTGCAAGAATTTATGCAACATGACCAATCCTCTCCAATATTTCAAATGTCCCACAATATCTCGCTACAAGATTTGACTAGTTTCCCATCTTCAAGGAACTTCTTTTGGCCTTCACTTTCAAGAACATGTGGTCACCCACTTTAAACTCTCCGTGAGTTCTGATTTTATCTACATAGATTTTATGTATGTCTTTGGAAACCTTTAAGTTTTGTTTTATCTTCACCACCTGCTCTTCCATTTCCCCGAGCAATTTTGGCCCATTCACTGTTCTGTCTGTTGGGTTGTCCCAACTCACCATCGTGTTAAAATTTATGTCATAACGTGCATCAAATTTTCTCATGTTCAAAGATGCATGGTACCCATTATTATAATCAAACTCAACCAAGTGTAGATAATCTTCCCATTTTTGAGGTTTATCCATCACATACATCCTTAGCATGTCCTTGATCACCTAGTTGACTCTCTTTGTTTTCCGATATGATTCTGGATGATATGTTGTGCTAAAGTTCATAGTTGTCCCAAATCCTTTGAGGAATCCTTTCCAAAATTTTGATGTGAACTTAGGATCTCTATCATAAACAATTGTATTAGGAACCCCATGAATCTTGGAAATTTGCCTCATATAAATACATGCAATGATGGTTTCCTTGTGACTTAACTTCACTGGGATAAAATGGGCAACTTTAGTAAGCTTATCCACCACCACCATGATGGAATCATGTTGATTGGTAGTTATGGGTAGCTTAGTGATGAAATAAATTATCACAACTACCCATTTTCACACAAGAATGGGCAATGGTTGTATCAAACCAGTTGGGTGCCTATCCTCAACTTTGACTTTTTGACATTCCAAACATTTGGCTATATAATCATCCACCTCTTTCTTCATACTTGGCCAATAATATTGTCTCTTGACAACTGCAATAGTTTTTTGGTAACCCGGGTGCCCAACATAAGGCACATTATGCATTTACTTTAACACCATATTTTTCAACTCTTGAAAAATTGGCACATAAATGCAGCCCTTGTAGATGAGGATTCCATCCTCTCTTAGCTCATAAGCTTCAATTTTCTGTTGTAAATTTTCTTTTGTTTTCATGTACTACTGATATGATTTTGTAGCCTCTAAATTTTTTTCTTTCAAATCTTATTTATACATGCTAATGGCTATAGCATGAATCTCATGTACTCTCCTACTGAGTGCATCAACCACCTTGTTCTATTTACCTTTGATACATTTTTTTATCAAAATCATACTCACTTAGGAATTATAACCATCTGCTTTTCCTAACATTTAAAGTTGGTTGTCCAAAAAAATATTTCATACCACTATGGTCTATCCTCGGCTCAAATCACTTTCCTATGAGGTAGTACCTACACATCTTCAAGGCATGCACTATCGCTGCCAATTCTAAATCCTAAGTGGCATAATGTCTCTCATGCTCTTTTAACTTCCTTGATTCATATCACACCACATGCCCATTCTGGCTAAGGACTCCATGAAGCACTTATTTGCATGCATCAATACACACAATGAAATCTTCATTAGGGCCAACAATCTACAAAATGGGTGCACTTGTCAACAACCTTTTCAAGTGTTGAAAAATTCTTTCACATCCAATGGTCCATTCAAACCTCACACCCTTCTTTTGTAAAGATGTGATTGGGTGTGTAATCTTCGAGAATCCTTCAATAAATCTTCTATAATACCCTCCAATCCCCATGAATGATCTCACCTCAAAGACATTCTTTAGTACTATTCATGCTTCAATGGCTCTTATATTTTCTAGATCCACTTATATCCCTTCCTCTTAAATGATATTTCCCAAGTAATGTCTCTGCCTCAGGTAGAGTGAACACTTGGTCATCTTTTCATACAACTGATGCTCCTTCAATACTTGTAGCACTATCCTCAATTGTTTCTCATGTTCTTCTTCATACTTAGAATAAATAAGTATGTCATCCAAAAATACAATGACAAACTTATTTAACTAATCTTTGAAAATACCATTCATTAAACACATGAAAACAACTAGTGCATTTGACAACCTAAATGGCACCACTTTTAACTCATAATGGCCATACCTCACTCTGAAGGTTGTCTTGTCTATGTCTTCTTATTTAATTCTCACCTAGTGATAGCCTGACTTGTGGTCTATCTTGAAGAATATCTTTGCATCCTTCAGTGGATCGAAAAGATCATCTATCCTTGGAAAAGGATACTTGTTCTTCATTGTCACCTTATTCAACTACTTGAAGTCAATGCAAATCCTCAATGTCCCATCCTCCTTTTTCAAAAATAATATTGGGGAACCCCAAGGTGACACACTTGGGTATATATACCCCTTCTTCAAAATATTTTCAAGTTGCATTTGCAAATCCTTCATTTTTGGTGTACTCATCCTGTAAGGAGTCTTGGATATTGGGGCTGCTCTAGGCACAATATTGATATAGAAATCAATATCTCTTTTGGCTGGAAACCCCAATATTTCTCTAAATGCATCCTCAAACTCTTTTAGGACAACATAATATTCGATTTTTGGCTCTTTATCCTTAGTTTCTTCTTCCATATCAGCTGCAAATATTTGGCATCCTTTTCTGGAGCTTCTTTTTAGCTGCAAGGATAAAACTTCTCCGATATTTATTGCCCTTGGAATACCTTGAACTACCCTCAAGTTACCTTCCTCATCCAAGCAAGTAAATGCATTATTATAACAATCTAGGATGACATGATGTTTGTCTAACCAACCCATATCAATGAGGAGATCACATGAACCTAAAGGTATGGTATTCAAATATTGATTTGTGCTCATTCCATTCATGTCCATTGGAAATCCATTAACCATCTCATTAATTTTCCTTTTAGCCCGTGTAGCTACCTACACCAACCAAGGTTTCCCAAGCTTGCTTCTTTACAATTGAAATGTTTCCACCATCTTAGGATCTAGGTAACTATGACTAGCTCATGAATCAATTAAAATAACAATGGGTCGATTGTTGATATTACCTTCCACTTCAATCATATGAGACTGGAAATACGCTTGCCTGTTATCCAGGACTGCATAGGTCCTTAGTACATTTCTTCCCATGTCTTCAACTATATCAACTTGTTGTACATTATGAGTGGTCCTCAATTTTTTGGCTATGTGAGGGAAATATTTGCACATGTGATATCCCTCACAACCCCAACATTTCATAGGTTTCTTCCTTGGTCTTTGCCCCATTGTCTCTATAATTCTAGGCTCTTTAGAATCTAGTTGTCCCTGAGAATTATTTATAAAGAATGGTGGCTTGGCCCCCTTCTTCCTCAACTCCATCTTACCTTTCTTTTTTTCTTCTGAATCCTTTTGAAAAGTTGGTATTCCTCTATGTTGATCATAGAGGTATTTATATTTCCTTATGGTTTCCTCCAGTGTCTTGGGATCATCATGTTATGACACAAGTTGTAGGTTGGGAAAATCCTAACCCAACCACCAAATGGTGACAACTTAGAGAACACCTACCCACTGTCACCTTAGGCAGGTATTCTCATCATTTTAGAGATGAAAGAATCACCTCAAGGGGGGAATCCAGTGATCCTAGGGTGAAAAGAGATGGAAAGTGAGATGTGTAAATAGATTCCCCTATAGGTCAAGTTACTAAGTGTGGAAAAGGGCTTGAATGAAGACTTGGAGGTGGCCAAAGGTTGCTAAGAGGTAAGAGTCCATGTGAGGAGTGGTGTACCTGCCCGAGACACAATAACAAGAATATATATATATATATATATCAAGAAGAAAGTAGTTGTTAAATCTTCTAAACAATTTCTATAAGTCCAACAAATAATGCAAGAGACAAACTAGATAAACACTAGTAATACTCAAGTACGAAAGCATGATATTTTATCAATAAAATAAGGTTGTAGAAAACTATGTTGTAGAGATATTTTGCAGACTTATGGCTGTAGCAAACAAGCTTTTACAACAAGAAAATCAACCACCAAAACTTACAAAGAGTCCACCCAAAAGATGTGCTAGGTCTAGTATATTATCTTGGCAAACTTTTAGCAAATTCTAATGGTTGAAAAACAAGTTACAACTGAGTAAAGAGAGATTGTGTTGCAATAATAATGGTTGTATATTTTAATGAGCTATAAATCTAAGAATACTAAGCCAATCAAGACGCCCTAGTGTCCTTGACAAGACCTTAACATACAAAAAATTATCCAATTGAAACAAGATTGGTATCTCATTAAATCACATTTACCGAGGCAAATAATTTATTTCTCCAATGTAAAAAATCTGATTAGTGCCTTTAAAATTGGTTGAATGGGGTATTTAAAACACAATTTGGATCAACAAGATCCCTAGGGGTGTAAATCCTCTTACTCCCTAGGGTATGCCAACCAACTTAGGGAAAATCTAGGAGGGTGTACACACTTGTCTTTCTCCTAGCAACCCTTGTTAAAGAATGACTTATAACCTTAGAAACAAGATGAAGCATAAATGGAGGGTGTATCCAACATACTCTTCATAGGGTTCCCACCAAAAATAACCAATAATGAGCAAGAAATAACTACCACATGCATATTTTTCCTTACCAATTCCAAGAAAATAGATATCAAACCGTAGTTCACCATGTAAATTACCATCTAAGAGCAAAAGAACTACCCTTCAGGAGGTGTGCATCACTTAATTTCATCCATTCACGAAGAGATAACACCAAAAACCATTTGCAAGAGAGAGAGATACTAAAAATGCTCAAGTGTAGAAAAAATTTCAGCCAAGTACCTCTCACAATGGGATAGTTATGTTCCAAATGAAATATAGTTCATCCCTATTTATACAAAAAGCTTTCAATTGTGTTTTTCCACTTAAATTAGGGTAAAACATAAGTCAAGGGATCAACAACCCTTATATTTACCCCTTTACAAATAAAATATTATTTAATTCACACTTTTTTTACATGAAATAAACCCTAACACATGACATCACCCCTATAGGGAGACATTTTGATACTTTTCCAAGTTGTTGGAGAAGAAGGTGGAGGTCATTGGGGCTTCTAGATCCTCCTCTTCATGCACCAAGTTATATTCCTTCAAACCATGCCTCATCTGGTAAAATCATGCCAAGTGTTAATGAGCAACAAATCCATCACCACCAAACCGTATCCCCAGGTGATGTCAAGCCCCAAAGAGTGACATTTTACCCCTCCTAGGAAAATTGCTTGGCATGTGAGGGATAGGAAAGGTCCTCCAAGGTGTCCTCTATGCCTTCAAAGTAAATTCATCATGATCCATCATGTGGGCCTTTGGAATCCAACCTATTGGATTTAAGCCCCATGGAAGCCCAAGCTAGGCTTGTTCCTCTAAAATTGTCCACCAGTTGGGTCCTACAAAGACAAATGGATACGCCCTCCAAGGATCTCAATTCAAAGCATCCCGATGAGTAAATAAAATCAATAAAAGAGCCATATAATCATGTACATACAAAAATACCTCATCAAAATAAACTAATGCTCAAAGACCCTATGCAGTTTACCAAGTTTTAGTATGGGAGGGTTGACACAAAAACCTATTGGGTGAATCATACCTCAAGTTTAGGGGTGTTTCTTGAGGGGACCTCCTTTTAATTCATGTGAATGATGTGTTATGGATCAGGATAATTTTTTTGGGTATGGGGTTCATGACATACAAGGGGTTTTAGTGTCTCATTTAAGGGTGCCTTTGTAGAGGGTGTGTTGCACCTTCATTTTCAATGCATCCTTTTTCCAAGCCCATTCATTGCCATTAATTAACTAATATTCCAAACCTTTGGTACTCCCTATTGGTGAATCACTTGGGGGGCAGTAAGACAAGGCCACTTAAATATATAGGTACACAGAGTGCCATATGAAAGGAAATAAAGGAACATCACATGACTATACAGACCTCAACAAGTGGGGACATTTATATACGATTGTTTTTCTTTTGCAGGTCTTTGATTTTTTAGGAGAATCTTTTCATTGCTCTCAATACCTCTTTGGGAGACAATTTAGAAGGTTCATAATTAGGATTTTATATTTTTCCACCCACAAAAGTGAAGTGAGGGACAACCCCTTCTTGGATCAGTATACTCGAAAAAACAAAAAGGTGAGGAGATGAGGGAAAAGTGAAAAGTATGGTCAGGAATGGCACTATGACTCATCAAAATGACCTCCCACTAGCATACCTATCCCTAAGGGTGCCCCACTTACTAGGGCGCAATGTCAACCACCAAGGTGAAATAGGGAAAAGAGCACAATGTCCAAGAAAATGTCACATAATAAAAAGCAGTAATAGATGTAACAAACTCAAATCCCTCAAATATTGAAATGGCACTCACTATAATACTTGACTTGTACCTCATGGAGAAAGACACGATGTCTTCTGGAGTCCAACTGGTTTGGTGGATACCATCATGATCAACCTGGAGTTGTTATGGTGAGGTGGGTCTCCATTTTTGCAAGTGGACATTGTTGGTCAATTTGTCTCTCGATACTCCATGTCTACAACCTGAGGGCCTAGTGACAACATCTCCTTAGTTATCCCACAAAATGGGGATAACACATCATATTGTATCTTATCACTGAAAATGAATGGCAACCCACTCAGGTACTTTTGAATCTTATCATGTTCATCCTTGATGAAAGAAACATATTTCAGGATCTATAAGAATCTTCTTTCATACTCATCTATGTTCATACTCCCAAGCTTGAGTTTAAATAATTCCTTCATCTTCTTATCGAAATAATGCTTTCTTAAGTACTTATTTTGGAAATATATATTGAAATTCTTCCAAGTAATCTTCTTATCATCAATGTATTGCACTTACATCAAATGGTCCCACCACATTGATGCCTTTCCCTTGAGCTAGTAGATTGCAATTATCCCTTCTACCTATGAGGAGTAATTATGAAACTAAAAGTACTCCCTCATACCCAACATCCAAGTCTTTGCATCCTCATTTTTCTTATGCTAACCATCAAAAGTAAGAGGCTTTATCTTATTCATTTCTCCTTGTATCTCATCTACCCCATACCTGTTTTTATGCTTTCTGACAGAAGATGGACTTGAAATACCTTGTGCTCTCATAATTGAATTACTTGGTGAGTGGTGCTGATTCCTATCAACACTCTTTGTTTCTCTTCTTTTATCATGAGACCTGTGACTCCTTGACTTGTTTGACTATGTCTCTTTATCCATTTTCTTCTTTATTGTGTCCAAGCTCTGTAGCAACTTCATGTTGAATCCATCTGGATACTCCTTGGATTTCATAAGCCTCTCATGGTCAACTTTATAACTTGGACATATTTTTGTAGGCTCTTTATGGTCTCCACCAAGTTCATTCTCTCCTCCTTTCCTTCTCTATGCCCATTGGATTTTGTCCCTTCATTACCCATGCTGACATACAACCCTCTGACCTCATCTTCATGCTAGTAATTCCTCTACACATATTCCATGATTCTGATCTCTATGTTGATCATGTTGGGATCTATTTTCCTTTAAATCTTCCAAAATGTGCAATAAAGAAGATTTGTTAGACTAAATAATTTAACAAAAATATAAATATTATGCTCCATTCTACCTAATAAATACATCACAAATAATATTTTTGTCTTCCTATGAATTATACAGTTCAATTCGTAGTTCTAGGTGAATAACTTGACTCCTTATTCTAATACCTTTATAATGACTACTTCCTCGCTCAATTATGAGTTATGACCAGAAAGTAATGGCCATTTCATTATTACCCATTTATTCCTTCTACTCACCCTACAACTAGGTGCAAATGTTTTACTGTGCCCATGAATATTTGCACGTGATCCTTTGTATTTTTAGTAGGAGCTCAAATGGTTTCCTTCATGACCATATTTTGTACATTCAAGCTAGTTTCGCCTTCATTTGATCTTCAAGATGCTAGATACATCCTGCTGAAGTTTCAAGCCAATTTATATTTTAGCCCTGAATGCTACAGGTGCCTTGTATGTCCTCTTGTACATTTTTAGATGTTTATAATTTCAATTTAGCTTCATGGATGTATTCTATGTCTCGATATATTGTTTTAGGCTGATCTTGTGCCCAAATCCAATTCTGGAGCAGAATGTTATGGCCCTCAAAGTGAACCGGTATCCAAAAATTACCCTCCACGTTTTGGCCTATAACTCCCTCATATTAGTTCTATTTGATGAACAAATTATACTGTTAGAAATCTCTCTCTAAGATATATTATTTTATATGTAGAAACTATATGTCCTATGACGACATACACTTTCATATGAATTAGGCTTTTCAAAAATGTCATTCAGGCCTTCAAAAATGGCTCGCAAAAACATGACCTGGAAATCACTGTAATTTTCCAATATTTTTTATTAATTTTTAAAGCATTTATTTTAATCTAGTTGACTAGGATGTTGTCTTAGGATCTTGGTCCACATGGCACCCTCAAAAGGATTCCATGTCATCTCTTTCCCACTTGACTTTTCTCGATGAGCCCCATCTTCCTCTCCCTCCTTTATTTATTCCTTCCTTACCTCCACGACCTAGACACACACACACCTTTGGGTCCCATATTACTTGGTTTCCTATATGGAATATTTTTATTAGGTTGCGGGAATGGGAGAGTCCCATCCTGCACCTATTTTCTTTGGAGGATCAAGTTGCACGCTCGTTTGATCAAATGACAAAGGATCGATGGGTGTCGACTATGATCAACAATCACCATCGTATCGTCGCCCCCTTCCATGATGATCATTAATAGAGGGGGGTGATGAAAATTAAACCAATTTTTTTTTTCGATGACATGTCGACTTGTGGTGGATTTTCCCCCTGCATTATGGGTCCTGGCTCATGGTTCCACCAAATAGGTGAGTGCTTGCCACCATGGCTCCACCTCACTTTCCACTTGTCATATTGTGGCTTGCCACCTCTACCAAAGTTTCCACCATGGAAGTACATGTCACCCCTCTACCACATCAACTAACACATGCCCCCCCACATCATGCTGACATCGACATTCAAAAAATACCCAAATTTTCCCAAATTTTTAGAATTTTCAAATTTTCCAAAAATGCCCAGAATACATAAATTCAAATTTTAGTTTTTAGGCCATCATTGAAGCTATGATAATAAGATTAATATAATCTATTTTGGCATGACTATATTAATTAAACCTCTACCCACTAATTTTGACCCTTTCCTGTCAAATTTCTTCGAATTTATGTTGCAGAAATCAGGGCTTTTGCCCAATTTCATCATGGGTGACATGGTCGCTCTGTAACCTCCAAATTCGGCCATCTACAAGTCCAAATATCCTCAGAATATGATTAATGTTTGGGGATTTTTTTATCTTGGGCTCAATTCCTTCAATTTCTCGTGAAATTCCCTCAATTTCACTACAACAATTTTATCGAGCAAATTGCAGACATACTCTCTCTAACATTCTTTCAAACAATTTTCTTGCATACTCTACAATTTTCAATTCTATGCTCTGTTAATTGGCCTATGTAGGATGGGTGTCAAAATTGGAGCTCTAATACCACGTTGTAACATACCCAACCCCCTGTTGGGCTATGCCACACCAAAATTTCAACTTTGATACCAATTTACTTCACCAAAACGCTTTGCAAATGCACTAAATGATGCAGAATAATGACAAATATATGCATGCAACATCTAAAGGAAAAAAATAATAGAAAATACATAAATAATAACACAACATTTGAATCAAACACATAAAAGACACTTATCTTTTGTAAAAAG
>ML811863.1:257031-274328 GCA_009831015.1 Picea engelmannii | reverse complement strand
TGTTCTGTACTTCTTCATACATTTGAATATACTATTCTTTTCTCTCTGCATTTCTCTTTGCTTCACAATTTATCACTAAGTGCCCATTTACAGCATGAGAACGAGGACATTCAACGGTTTATGAGGATGCAGACTGAGAGAGTGTGGGTAGTATTGGAAGAAAAGAGTCAGAGGCATTCTAGAGTTCTTGTTATGATCGTAGAGAAGGGAATGATGAGGATGTTGAAGGAAAAGGAAACAGAAATGGAAAATGCAAGTCGAAGGAATATAGAATTGGAAGAGCATGTGAAGCAATCGACTATAGAAAAGAACTTTATTTCTATGGCCAGAGAAGTTGAGAAATTTAGAGCTGAGCGGTTGCATCACCACAGACGAGCCGCATGGAGTGTTCAACAGCTTGGCAGAGCCGACTACCATTGACGACTGCAGACAGATTATCACGTGCATCGATATCAATGGAGATGGAGTTGTCACCTTGGAAGAGTTTTATGCCCATGTCTCCAATGATGGCGCTTATGGAAGTGCTTTAAATCCAATAAAATACATGGACATTGCTCTTCACGGACGGATGGGAACGATGGAGTTTTGTGCATGTACCAGAACAGAAGAGATGGTCGACGTGGTTTGCATTCTATAAGATGTCGGGGATACCAAGAAGTTGTTGCCATTGATGTGTGTCATCCGTTGTTGAAGGATGCTGGGAGCTGTACGTCCATAATGTGTTGTTGATGTGAAATAAAAAACCTTAGTAATAGTGAGTTTTTTTTCATTATTGGTTGAGTTGATGTCTTTCCAGTTTGAACCCAGATGTTTTTCAGGAGTAGTAGAGAGATTAGTCCAAGGAAAGTTCGTGACAGTGGAAGTCGTGTGGAAGCATTAGAAGTAGCATTAGAGAGATTAGTCCAATGGAAGTTTGTGACAGTGGAAGCCGTGTGGAAGCAACATAAGTGCAGAAACAACAGTATGATTGTGGAAAAACAAGGTAAATTGAGTTAATTGAGTTGAATAAAACAAACTAGTGATCATTTGTTAATGTGAGTCACACATTGTTTTAGCAAGTCTATGATGTAATGTTTATTGATATGATGTATTGGTCCTAGAAATGTTTGATTGTCTACCTGGTATATCCATGAGATGGAGTATGTAATGTATGTACCTGTAATTATGTAACATGTAAAGGGCATACCACTATAAGACCTGACTAGGCATGAAAACCCCTTTGTCATGTATCTCTATTGATTTGTAGTCAAAAAACCTATTTATAGAGTATGTTAACACCTAGAGTGAACCATGTCACATGTCGGTGCATGCTCTATGAGTGGACTCTCAGAGGTGCCTAGAAATCATGATTTTTACTTTCATGGGGACTTCATCAAGAGGTTGAAAGAACCATGTACTTGAAGGAAATCCTACTAAATCGACGGTTGTAGTGGTTGATAACCCATGCATTCCAGTGGATGGTTGTCTCTTTATATGGAATTTGGTAGTTTGGTGATGCATGATTGTTGGCCCTTGGTTATGGAAGCAAGCAAAGATCAAGGAAGAAAAGGCGAAAAGTGAACTGCGCGGAAGACATAGTGACTGAGACTGGGTCAAAGTGAGCAGAAGAGCAGAAAAGACGAATCAAAGTAAAAGAAAGAAAATCGTTGGACGAGGAGACCAAGGATGAAGGATCAACAAGGAAGAAGGATTGTGGACAACTCAAAAAGCGGAAAAAGTCACCATTGGTTGCTTTGGAGCACCGCACGAGAAGGAAGGAAAGACAGGTTGGTGAAGCCCTAAAAATGTGGGTCAAGTTGACCTAGGGTTTTAGACACCTAGGGTTTTGGTATCTAGGGTTTTGACACTTAGGTCAGCCTAAGGCTGTCGGTGAGCTATTGCAATGTATAAATAGAGGTCTAAAGGACCTGGGATGGGTTGTTTGTATTGTTGGTTCTAGTTTTGTTATTGGCATGAGTGATTATTGTTGTGTGAGAGAGAAGTGCTAAGTGTAGAGCCTTCTGGTATTGTAACATCTTCAACTGGGTGCACAGTGAGGGGAGAGATAGAGAGGAGAAGAGAGAAGATCTGCTAGATGAGAGCGCAGACACGAACTGTATGCTTCATCTTAATATATTATAAAGCACAGTTCTATGGACATAGCCCTAGGGAGAGGGTGAACCACACATATATTGTGTTGTGTGTGATTGATGTTGTGTTCTCTGTTAATTGATATCCTACTATTGTGATATTGAGTAGATATGAAGTATAACTTGCATAGTAGGTTTAAGGAAGATAACAAATATTAGATGATTGTGTATTGTTGCTGTGAATCCACTCTGCATTCCCTCTGGTTGTAGACACTTGTGTCCTACAACCCCCTATAGCTACTTTGGGTGAGACTGCATCTACTTCACAGGTGTTGCAGAAGGGGCCAATAGTTAGGGCTTGTTGGTGTGCTCTTGGAGTTGAACCCTGGGTATGCCCCTGTGCCAACAAATGGTTCTGTTGTCGTGACAGGAATCTTCTTGAGGGAATGTCAAGGTGGTTTCCCTCAAAGATAGAGATTCAGAAGTGGATAGAGGATCAAGGAAAGGAATTCGCTAAATCCCAGATCAAGAACCCTAATCTTAGTACAGAGGATTGGCTGGAAAGATATATATTTATTGATATACATGAGACTTTCTTTGGAATAATCCATAGTGAGTTATACGAGTGTCTATCTAGGTTAGCAGATACCCAATCTAAGATCAGATCTAGGCCACCTGTGGTTTGGACGTCAGCGTTGATCAAGAAGGTCAAGAGAGTTGATAACACCGTGTCAAGAGAAGTAGATCATTGGTTTGATAGTACCATTGGAAGGTATATCACTAAGTTTGTTGTTGATAGAGTAGATTCATATAGCCAAGCAGAGAGATATTTCTTTAAGGGACCTAGAGGAAAATTTTTACATTTTCTGAAACTGAAGATCAAGATGCAAATGCATGAGAAGAAAATCTTGAAGATACAGTAATCTGCTGGATTGAAGAGCTAATGTTCAAGAACTTAGACATCGACAGTGACACAGAGGCTGGACATACGTGCAGTGGGTGAGTGTTCATAGAAGTTCCTCTCGCGAACCTGTTTAAGAAGAACTACAGGGACGAGGGTTTCTACAGTGGAGAAGAGGCATATCTGACAGACGAAGAGCATTCAGAATCCTCTAGGATAGAGGAACCTCGCCAAGAAGATCCAGAAACTTCAGGAACTACGCCGACTATTGAAGTAAGTACTATTAATCCTATTGTTGTTTCAGCAACATTAAGAAATCAGAGTAATCAGAGTCACCAGAGTGCTCAGAGCATTGTTACTATTAGTCCTCCACATACTCAGTCAGGAAACCTAGGAATATCTATGGAAGATGAGATGAGGTTACCCACCTTTAGAGGAGATGGACCTGAAGATCTCAATCAACAATGGTTTCTATGCGAAGCCATATGGAGTATTAAGAACATCACTAACGAAGCTGTCAAACAAGCTTAGTTTAGTACTACCCTAAGAGACCGCGCACTGAGATGGTACATGAAGTTTTTTAAGGGAATTGCCCAGCCTAAACCACTGAATGAGATCAAGAACGCACTGATTTCCGAATTCAAGAAACCCAAGTCGTAGTCACAGTGCATTACAGAACTGAAAGAAATCAAGCAAAGAATAACTGAACCCGTATGGGAGTTCGATCAGAGGTTTAAAACCTTGACATGCCACTTGAGTTTCCAGATCCCAGATGAGAAGAACAGGGAATGGTTCATTGCTGCCCTCTTGCCACACATCAGAGTTCCTCTGATGCAACAGAATATTACTTCGCAAGCTGAGGCACTGGAAATCGCCATGAAATTAGAATCAACCCCAATGGGAGAACCATCTCATATATGAGTCAAATCTTGAGTCAGCTAACTATCCTATCAATGCAGGTCGAAGATATGAAGAAATACAAGGAAAAAGATAAAAGAGAAGACATCTGGTGTATCAGATGCAAATCAGAAGGCCATGACAAGTAGAACTATCCCCTATTCCATGAATTCTTGGCCTCTAGAGCTCTGAGCCCCTTGAAGCAAGTTACCCTACCCTAGTGCGAGGTATGTAGAAATCGACATCTCCCTGGTGAATGTTACTATCTGCAAAAATATGTCCATACAGCCACAAATCTGTATTGCACGTTATGTAAGTCGGTAGGACATGATGACAGGGATTGTAGGGATTATGACCTCATGCACAAAAGGTCAAGGGATATATATAAAATTCAAGGTGAAGTACATCAAGGAGGAAGCACTGCGCAGTATAACTCCCTTAGGAGAGGAAACTTCAACCCTCGTGGTGGATTCCGAGCAAGAGGAAGAGGAGGAGGTATGGGTCGAGTTCGAGGATAGATAATATGTTATAAATGTGCACAGTCGGGACACTTGGCAAGGGACTTTCAGAACCCTTGTACCACTTGCAGCTATTGCAACTCCTTCTAGCATGTTATCGAGGAATGTCCAGCATTGTTGGATAAACTTCAGGAGAGACGGGGACCTCAGCAGAACCCGCAAATACAACTAATCAAAGAAGAACCTTGCGGAGCAGATCCCAAAGTTGTTGTTATCACTAGAGGAGGCGTTGTTACAGGAGAAGACATAATGACCCAAGGAAAGAATACAAAAGAATCAGGAGTCAGGAAATATGCTGAGAGGACACAAACTTTTGATGCAAAGAAAGAAAAACAAATATTTGAGGAGGCAATAAAAGAATTTAGGGGAGATAAAGGTTCTTCATCGAAGACATGACCAGAAGTAAGAGAATGTGGAATGCCTTTGGCATTTGATCAGTTTGCTTCTCCCGGAGATGGAAAAGAGGTGAGTAAACTTGTTAGTTTCTTGTATACATTTATAGAGCTGATTAAATATGAGAAAGCCATACAAGAACTGCAAAATTTGGTCAGGCAGTATGAGATTGGAAGGGTAGATCCTTTATTGAATAGAGAAATACACCAAGTCTCAAAAAGGAGAAGGACAAATAAGGAACTACACTTGAATGCTCAAATTGGAGAGTATGATATAGATTATGTAATCATCGACTTAGGGTCGGAAGTCAATGTCATGACGAAGCAGACTTGGGCACTGATGGGAAAACTGAAGTTGATCTATTCCTCTATTAGGCTTAGGATGGCCAATCAACAAGCTGTAAGCCCCTTTGGAAGATTGGAACATGTCCATGTGGACATCGACGTAGTAAGGACGTTTGCAAATTTTGAGGTGATTGAGATAGTTGATGATAACTGTCCTTACCTTGCGCTGTTAGGAATTGATTGGGCTTTCAATAATTCCATTGTGGTTTATTTAAAGAAAAGAAAATTGATGTTTGAAGGAGAGGGCCTTAGGGTCATTGCACCTTTAGATCCTGATTAAGGTCAGAGATACACAAAACCCATCAGAGAAGAATACCACACATATTAACTAGAAAACATATACAAATTAATAGTCAAACAACAGGATTACATTAATCCTACGATGGATGGGAATTTGAGCTGGTGAAGTGACAACGCATGTTCATCGGATTCAGAAGAAGCACTAAATAACTAGCAGAAAAAAATCTATGAAGTATCTACAAGGATATGTGCTAGATTATACCGAGAAGTTCGCTGAATCGGCACAATAGTAAGTAAATTGCCCACCTTTGACAGTCTGAATCATTTATAAGCATTCTTGTCGAACCTTGAATAAATTTTACAAACACAAAAAAGATTGTTGGAAATGGATGAGGCCCTGAAATCAACTCCAGCGAGATGGTGGGGGACACACAAAAAAAATATTACAGACTAGGTACAATGTCGCACTTTGATGACAACACGATTTTCATAGCAAGTAGAAAGATGCGAAGTTAGATACATAGTTCGAAGCTTCCCGAAATATCATGTGCAAATATGCGAGGAATCCTGGAGCAACATTCCTCAAGAGAAGTGGGTGCATAAATTCATCAACATGCTGGACACAACCCCTATCAACTAGTACCTACAAGAAGAACTGTGCCTCATCATTGCAGAGTGGGAAGGTATGACCCAGAACTTTGTAACTACCTTCTTATTTGAAATCCAATATCCTACAGTTGATCAAGTATTACAGATTGTAAGACAGAAAGTGTTCGAGGAGGCACCTAGCTTCCCTTTGGAGAAAGAAGAGGATGAGTGGACTGTGCCTCTTCAGAAACTACAAGGATGTTACAACATCAATGCTGATGAAGACGATGATCCTAGGAAGGTGAAAATCGCTGAAACATAAGGCCAAAGACACATAGAAGGACCAGGAGTTGAGCTAACTTTCATTGGAAAGATGATCAATATCAAGAAAGTCAATATTGGAACAGAGAAAACACCGAAGCTTACCAATGTTGTAGACTATTGGGATGCTGCCACTATTGACAAGATTACAAAGTTACTACATGAATATGAGGAGTTGTTTCCAACCAAGTTCACTGATATGAAGGGAATTAAAGGGCCTATGGGAGATATGAGGATCCCTTTGAAACCAGATGCCAAACTAGACACACAGAGACCTTACATATTTAACCCTAAATATAAGGAGAAAGTGAAGATTGAGCTCGACAGAATGTTGGAAGTAGGGATCATAGAACCCGTTGAAGAGTCAGAATGGATTAGCCCTATGGTGGTACAAGACAAAAAGACAGGAGAGATGAGGATTTGCGTAGATCTCGGGAAGCTGAATGATGCCTGTTTTCATGACCCATTCCATACACCAGTTACTGACGAAGTGTTAGACAATGTAGGAGGACAAGAGCTATATTCTTTTACAGATGGATTTCCAGGATACCATCAGATCCGAATTGCCAAGGAAGATCGCCATAAGACCACATTTGCAACAGAATGGGGATCCTACCAGTATACAGTGATGCCATTTGTATTGAAGAATGCCCCAACCATATTTTATAGGTTGGTGGTCGAAGCGTTTAAGGAGTTTTTACATAAATTCTCGGAAGCATATTTTGATGATTGGATTGTTTTCAACATTTTGCATAATCATATTGAATGTTTAAGACTAATGTTGGATAAGTGTAGGCAGAGTCATATTGCCTTAAACCTGAAGAAGTCCATCTTCTTTTCACCCTTCGGAGTGCTGCTAGGTCATATTGTGTGTAAGCAGGGATTGCTGGTAGATCCATCCAAGATTTCCATTATAGTCGATCTACCCCCTCCTACTTCAGTCAAACAGTTGCACACTATGCTGGGACACATTAGATACTATAGGAAGTTCATTAAGGGATATGCACAGATTACAACACCCATGGAAAAACTTTTGAAGAAAGATTGTCAGTTTTATTGGACAGAAGAATGCCAACAGAGTTTCGACACACTAAAACAAAAAATGGTTACTGCGCCTATTCTGGTTTTCCCAGATTCGAGTAAGGAGTTTCATGTGCATTTTGATGCATCTTACATTTCATTAGGATTTGTGTTAGCACAACCGGGAACAAGAGACATCGACCACCCGTTAGCCTTTGCTAGCAGAAAGATATCAACAAATGAGATTAATTACACCACCATTGAGAGAGAAGGGTGAGCCATGGTGTATGCACTACAGAAGTTACGCCACTACTTGTTGGGAGGACACTTTAACATGTTTACTGATCACTCTACGCTGAAATACCTAGTCAAAAATCCAATGTTGGGGGGGAGAATATGCAAATGGTTTCTGCTATTTTAGAAATATGATTTTGAGATCGTGGTTAAGCCAGGAAGGATGAAAAAGGACCTGACCACTTGTTGAGGTTGGAACATGGAGAAGATCCTACTAGCTTGGAGGATAAATTGTCGGATGCACAGTTTTTTTCCATTAGAAAAATCGATGATCACTTCACAGAGATAGTCCAGTTCCTGTCAATGAGAATGGCACCAAGTGATTATACAACCACCCAGAAGAAACAACTAGTAGTGAGCGCTGCAGACTTTTCACTTATAGTTGGACAACTATACAAGATGGGACCTGACAAGATACTGAGAAGGTGTATTATGGAAGCAGAGAGACCATTGATCCTTACAGAAGCACATGAAGGCATCGCAGGGAAAGAAACAATGCAGAATATTATTAGGGATGGCCTTTGGTGGCCTACTCTACACAGAGATGCTAAGGATTATTACAAAGCCTGCGATGCATGTCAAAGAGTTGGGAAACTGTCCATAAGAGATGAAATGCATTTATCACCATAGCTGAAGCTAGAAGCATTCGAGAAATGGGCCATTGACTTCATAGGACCTATAAAAACCCACCAGGGAAGCGCATAGGAGCTAGATACATAATCACTGGGACCGAGTATTTGACCAAATGGGCAGAAGCCAGAGAAATTAAGGACTATAGTGCAACTATAGATGTGCGTTGCATATTCGATGACATCATAACCAGGTTTGGATGCCTGAAGACCCTTATGAGCGATCAAGGCACACATTTCATCAATAAGACCGTTGAAGCCTTGACTTGGGAATTTCAAGTTCACCATCAGAAGAGCACACCCTATCATCCACAAGAAAATGGGTCAGTTGAAGCATTCAATAAAATCTTGGAGAGATCGTTGACGAAGATATGCAGTGTGAACAGGGATGACTAGGATTTGAGAGTACCAACAATATTATGGGCCTATAGAACCACTTGCAAGAAACTGACCATGCAGACCCCATTCAAATTGGTCTAATGTCTATAAGTAGTTGTACCCATGGAATATTTGGTTCCTAGTCTGAGAATTGTAGCATTTACAGATATGGATGACACTGGCATTGTGTAAGAGAGGCTTGCGCAGTTGGTCAAACTGGAAGAAGACAGATTTATTGCAGGATTTCACTAGCAGGTTAAGAAATAAAGAGAGAAGGCCTACCATGACAGACACATCAAAAAGAAGGCATTTAAGCAAGGTGATTTGGTATTGGCATATGACAATAAGTTCATGAAGCATCCAAGAAAGTTTATAATGCATTGGCTCGGGCCATATGAGGTTGCCTATGTTACAAAAGGAGGATATGCACAGTTGAATACTTTGAATGGAGAATTGAAGGAGGGATTAGTGAATGGGAGTCAGTTGAAATTGTATTGCGACAGCCAACTACCTCGCATATCTTAGTAAAAGAAAAAGGAAAAGGGTCTAGGTACCAAGTGTAGTTGAAACTAGGTACCAGACATAGAAAATACAGTCTACACAAGGAAGGAAGGGAGGACTAGAGCTGGAAGCACAGGCTTCCCCGCGTAGTCTGAAGTCGAAGCACAACAGAAGGATCATATATGAAGTGCCTTGGGATGAGTCACAGGTGAGTGTTGGGGGCCTATTGGCCCTTGGTTATGGAAGCAAGAAAAGATCAAGGAAGAAAAAGTGAAATGCGAATTGCGTGGAAAACACTGAATGAGACTGGGCTGAAGTGAGCAGAAGAGAAGAAAAGATAGAGTGAAGTAAGAGAAAGCAAATCATTGTCCAAGGAGACTAAGGATGAAGGATCAGCAAGGAATAAGGATCATGGACAACTCAACAAGAGGAAAAATGCATCGTTGGATGCTTTGGAGCACCGCCCGAGAAGGAAGGAAAGACAGGTTGGCGAAGCCCTAAAAACATGGGTCAAGTTGACCTAGGGTTTTAGACACCTATGGTTTTTTTATCTAGGGTTTTTACACTTATGTCTCGGCCTAAGGCTGTCGGTGAGCTATTGTAATGTATAAATAGAGGTATAAAGGACCTGGGATGGGTTGTTGGTATTCTTGGTTCTAGTTTTGTTATTGGCATTAGTGATTATTTTTGCGTGAGAGAGAAGTGCTAAGTGTAGAGCCTTCTGGTATTGTAAGATCTTTAGCTAGGTGCGAATATCAGTCCTACAGCTGGGTGCGTAGGGAGGGGAGAGATAGAGAGGACAAGAGAGAAGATTTTCTAGCTGAGAGAACAAACAAGAACTGTATACTTCATATTAATATATTATAAAGCATAGTTCTATGGATGCAGCCTTAGGGACAAGGTGAACCACGTATATCTTGTTTGTGTGTTATTGATGTTGTGTTCTCTTTCAATTGATATGCTTATATTGTGATATTCAGTAGATCTGAAGTATAACTTGCAAAGTAGGTTTAAGGAAGATAAATAATATTAGATGACTGTGTATTGTTGTTGTGAATCCATTCTGCATTCCCTTTGGTTGTATACACTTGTTTCCTACAACCTCATATAGCTACTTTAGGTGAGACTGCATCTGCTTCACAGGTGTTGCCGAAAGGGCCAGTAGTTATGGCTTGTTGGTGCACTCTTGGAGTTGAAACCTGGGTCTGCCCCTATGCCAACAATGATCGAGGTACGAAGAGAAAGTACCACGTTGGACTAGAAATAGTCTTTTTTTATCACGAGGTGCTTCGATTCATAAGACTTGGTGATGACAAAGACTTGACCTAACTATTGTAAAGAAAAGTAGTCATTGAGGAGTGTTGGAATATGTAACTCCCACTTGTCTTAGTTGTGATCATATTTAATTATTGAGTTTATTTCTCATTATTAGGTAGATTTTTAGTCTTTATGAGAAGGATTTTGTTCCTAGATTTTTGGAGGTTGTTGTGGCCTAGTTGGTTTGAGACATTCTCTCCAACTAGTTAGTTTCCTAGTTTGGTGTGAATTTGAGATATATTTCCTCAATCGGTGGATCGAGGTAGTTGTCTATATTGAGACTATGGTTGTTGTATTTATATGTACTCTATTTTTTTTTTAATAAAGAGCTAAGGAACAATTTTGGTGTGTAATAATTATATCTACTCTCCCTCTTCCATTTCCCAATAGCATTCCATTGTAATATTGAATAAATTATATTACAAAGAGAGTTGTCAATATTTTATAGGTGATAAAACAGAGTTATATAATGGATTACAATGAAAAGACATTATTGGTGGAGATACTTGAGGAAATCCATTTATATTCACTATATGTAAGTGATTGAATTATTCACAATTAAATGGGTATTGGTCTTTTACATTGATATTTTTTCACTAGATTCAGTGAACTTGGACCAAGAAATATGAGATCTCTCTTGTTCCAAGGACCTTATTATTATTTAATTTTATGATAATGTTGATTATATTTTTTTTTAGATCTAGAGGAATCGACAACTCTCTGAGATTATAGAAAGGGTCGAGATGTCCCAAACCCAACAAGGTGGAACCTCTATCCTAAGGGGTGTCTACCCTTATATCCTTATCACAACGAGCCAACGTTTTTAATTTTTGGGAATTGACCCTGGTTGGGGAGGATAACAAACATGCTTCCCAACCACCCGAGATATGAACTTGGGACATGATCACATGCATTATCAGCAAGTGTTTCAGGAAATTCCTTGGTTTTGAGGAAGCATGGGAATTTTTATGACTCCTTGGTTCCCTAAATTTGATCCTAACACTATGTCACTTGTTGGAATGCCAATTTGTGTTTGTCATCCCAATTTTCCATTACATTTCTAGTATTTATCAGTTTTGAGGATATTGAGAATGTTTTGGGAACTTACATAAAATCAAATCTTGAGAGAGTTGTAACATCTTTATGAATATATGCACATATCTTTGTTGAGATTGACCTTAGTAAAGGCCTTTTGAAAAAATGATTCTCACATGGAAAAATTTGAAATACACACAATCCTTGGATTATGAGAAATTCAAATGCAGGATATGTCATCTTCTAGGACATTTAAAAAATACTTGTCCCCGTGCTCGAGCTCATCCTCCTAAGAAAAAAGGAACCAAATTAAAACCAAAGAGGTGGAATTTTCTAGAGGAACTGAGTTCAAATACTGACATCGATCAAAATGAGGTAAATTAGGACCCATAAGTGGTGATTGGGGAATCCACTCCTTTCTTAGGAGATAAAGTAGAAGAAATAGATATAGGAATTTCCTTCTCAAGGGAGGGCGTGGTAGTCAATGCCCCTCTAGGATAAACAAAAGTGACATCATGAAAGTAATACCTTTGATTTAGATAAGGAACTAGTTCCTTCTAATAATTTTGATCTTTCACCTTTCGACTCATAGTTATTGTGGCTCCTACTTTAGAAGTGTGGCAAGGATTTGAAAAGAAGAAACATAAAAGGGAACAATTGAGGAATTTATATAAAGGGCGCGAAATAAAATATGAATTACTAATTTCTATTTTTTATCTTATTAATGTAACATGAAATTGTACTTGCACCTATACTTGATTTTATTTCTAGCGCCTAAAAAATGTGACTTTCTTTTTATAATGGAATAGAAATTATCATTTTTTTCTTGAAAAAGAAAAATACTTATATGGAATTGTTATGTTCATTTTTTTTGTAATCTAGTTGTCTTTATATTAATATGGAACAAAAAATATTACAAGCAACATTGGCTATGGATTTCCACCTAGTAAAACAAGACCATAGTATCGGTCGATTGTCATAGTTTTCTTCTCAAAACGGTGCTTTAAGTACTTAAAAAAACATGAAACTGACACAAGAAATTGTCTATCCTAAGAGAAACAAAAGGAGAAACATGAAACTGATGGTTAAGGAGGTCGTTGTCAATCCCCATATTTACCAAACCAAATAATTAAAGTATATAAAACCTGTTGACCATCTTCAACCTTTCTAACAAAAGTGCTTGGGGATCTTCTCTTCCATATCCTCATCCAAAAGGATGGGATTTGTTGGGGTGCCTTCTTTTAATAAAAATTGGTCATTGGTATCCATGAAGTGACCTAGTGAATCCACCTAGATGTTGAACTTGATATCTATATTGAAAATATCTCTACATAGAGAATATAATCTTTGATCCATGATGTTCAATTTGTGAAAAATGGTTCCTTGTTGGCTAGCGTTTTCTTTGAATTCCTAGGATATGAATGCTTTGTTCATCCAATATAATTCTATGAGTTGAAAAATCTTAGTCTCCTGAATCCTCGAGAAATATGAGTCAATAACCCATTGCTTGAATTCTACTTCCAGTTCTTCTTTAGTGACGTGTTACCTCTTCCTGTTGATAGCATCTTCCATTGTGTCCATCTCATTTTTAGTTTCCTCAGAAAAGTGACATTGGAAATTAGGTTCCTCCTTCATAGTGTCAATTTGAGCACGGTTCAATTGCCACAAATTAAGATCAAGAAGAGCCACTTGGGAGGTGCCTCTATTAGCACCCCTTTGACTACTGGAAGGGATGACCTATTTTCAAACAAAAATCATGGTTGGAGGGTGACTACATTGACTAATAAGGGTAAATTGAGTTGACCTAGGAAGTGGGAGACAAAAAAGGGTGAGGATCTGGGAGAGGATAGCACCCAAAAACAAAACAAGGAAAAGACCTTCCAAGAATAAGGAAATCCTACCCTTCCAGAAATGATTATGACCCAACACTAGGATGAAAAAGACACTCCCTAGAGAGAAACAAAGGAATACCACCCACAATATCCCTAGGCCTTACCACCCCAGAGCCTCACTTCCTCAAACACTCACTAAATTTGATATTAATACAAGCCAAGATAAACAGTAGACCAACCATACTAGAGAAAACCACCAAGAAAGAAAGGAGTGATAAGGGGTGATTTGAAAGAGTCCCCACAGACAATATTTGGACCCTGATGCTCTTAACTTGAAAAAAAAAGCTAGAAATAGACCAACCACCTTTCAAAACCATGCACTGCAACAAAACAAAACTAGCAAATTGAAAAAAATAAAGCAGGAGACTGACTAGGAATGCCACCTTCCACTACCAGTTCCCTATTGTTCACTAGGAATGGCTAACTATTGTTGACCATGTTTGACTATATTTCACCATGGTTCATTATATGGTTTACTATGTTGACCATGTTTGAATTTGGTTAACCATAGTTAATTTTGGTTGGACATGTTTAATTATAGTTAAGCATGGTTAATTATGTTTTATCATGTTTAACTATGGTTGAATTTTGTTTGGCCATGGTTCATCCGATTGACCATGTTTGGCCATGATTCACCATGTTTGACTATGGTTTACCATAGTTGACCATGGTTAATTTTGGTTGAGCATGGTTGATTAGGTTTTCCTATGTATGACTATGGTTGACTATGGCTATCCATATTTGACTATTTTTTACTATAGTTAACCATGTTCGACTATGGTTAACTCTCAATGACCATGTTTAACTCTGCTTGATTTTAGTTGGCCATGGATGAATATGGTTGAATACGGTTGATCATGGTTGAACATGGTTAACTATAGTTGCAATTCAAAATTATTTCACATTGTGATGTTAAGAGGTTGCAAAATGTCACATTGAATTCAACAAAATATCACATTGTGAAATTATGAGTGATTGCAGATCACATTGTGACATTAAGAGGTTGACTTTAGCATTATGTCACATTACAACATTAAGAGTTGATAATTTGGTTATGTCACAATGTGACATTCACCCTCATTGACTTATGTTGAATTGTTATATTCCTCCATGGTTATGTTGCATTACAACATTCATGAAAGGTTATGTCACATATGGATGTTCATCAAGGGTTATGTCAAATTTTGACATTTGTCAATGGTTATGTCACATTGAAATTTTCATCTTGGTTCACTTATGTCTAATTATTGTGTTCTTAAATGGTTATGTCACCTTTTGACATTCATCAAGGGATATGCCACATTACAATGTTTGTCAATGGCTATGTTGGATTATAATGTTCCTCGACGGTTATGGCTCATTACAATGTTTATCTCCATTAACTTATGTTGAATTGACCATGGTTGACCATGTTGATTATGGTTAACCATAGTTTACTATGGTCTACCATGGTTTACCATTTTTATTACGGTTGAACATGGTTGACTTTAGTTAAGAGGTTGAATTCAAAATTACATCACATTACAATATTAAGAGGTTGAATTCAAAATTATGTCAAATTTGACATTAAGAGGTTTAACTTCAACATATGTCACATTGCAACAATATGGGTGACCATAATATTATATCACATTATGAAATTATGAATTGACTTCAATATCATGTCATGGTGTGGAACTAAGAGGTTGATAGCATGGTTATGTGACATTGCAATATTCATTTTGATTGACTTATGTCAAATTGCTATTTTCATCAATCGTTATGTCACATTTCAAGTTGATGAAGGGTTATGTTGTAAAGTGATGTTACTCAATGGTTATGTTGGATTACAATGTCCCTTAAGGGTTACTTTAGATTGCAATGTTCATCTTAGTTTACTTATTTCAACTTGCGCATTTCTCAATGGTTGTGTTGCATTGTGATTCTCAACAAGGGTTATGTTGCATTGCAACATTCCTAAAAGGCTATGTTGGATTACAATGCTCCTTAATAGTTATGCAACATTGCAACATTTATCTTGGTTTACTATGTGGAATTGCTATGTTTCTCAATGGTTATGTCACATTGTGATGGTCATCAAGGATTATGTCACATTTCAATGTTCCTCAAGTGTTATGTTGGATTGTGGCATTCCTCAATGGTTATGTATCATTCCAACACTCATCTTGGTTGACTTATGTTGAATTCATACATTCCTCAATGTTATGTCACATTTTGATGACCATCAAGGGTTATGCCACATTGTGACATTCCTCAAGGGTTATGTTAGATTGCAATGTTCCTCAATACAACATTGTCAGATTAATAATGTAGCATTGACAAGCTTGATAAGCATTAATTAAAGATTTATAAGCATTGATTCATGTTCACTATATTTCATTATTTTAGAAAAGATGATCAATACTATGATTGATAAACAAAGATCAATAAAAAAACTGGTTTAATAAAACTTGTTGACTTCCTCTCTCATTAAATGATGTATGAATACAAATTTATATTCATTTTTCATATATTGCATGGAAATATGTTCTCACATATAAAACAAGTAATTGACTGAAATTAGTTTATGGTAGGTTGTATCCTAGTGGGATAGCTCAAGTGATTAAATGCTTTGTGTTTCATGTAGGAGGTCATAAATGAATGTGCAAAATACCCCTCACAATCTAAATTTTTTAATGATATATCATGTAGTATATACTATATTATTAAGAATTAAATATTACTAAAATTATTATTATTTCTTAAAATTTCCAAATCAATGATATTTATCGGTAACTATAAAAGAATATATATCACACCATAAGTTCAAAATATAAAGGGATTTTTGTTTTTGACAAACCATAAGTCTAACAAACCATGGTTTTTGTTGCACAAATGTATTGATGGAAATTTTAACTTCTTTGTGCTCTTCTTTGAACTTATTGAACAATTCTATTTGTGTCATTGGAAATATATGTTTTAGATGTTCTTCATATTGTTTTCATGCTATTCTTCATCGCAACACATCTCTTGTATGTGGTGAAACACGAGATTCTGTAAACCAACAATCACGAGCCAATTCTTTAACATTTTATGCAAGTCTATCTTTGTAGGGTTGTCTAGAAATCACTGTCGAACAAGCCAGTTCATCATTTTCATATATTTGCAATCGAAATTTTCTATGTTTGTACAATGTTTTTCTTGATGTTCCCATAATTTTTTCCATGTGTCGTGTCAAACGATATTTTATATTGCTAGATGAAACAATTGTTGTTTGTATCGCTCTACGTGCAACACTGACATCTTTTTTTCAAGATTTTCCAAAAGCTTTTAATACACTAGTTATATTGTCAAAGACATTATGTTTCACCTTTGTATCTTTTTTCGAATTTTGAATACCCAATAATGATGTAGCTTCTTTTAACTTTCTTGTCTTTATTAGACAGAGTAAAAGTTGAGCTTGTACTGTTACTGATTCATATTTGTAAAAAGTATTATACATATTCTTAGTTTGATATATTTTATAATGCTTAGCTTCTTTCTTCCCAAATTTGTCAGTATCAACATTTTCTAATATTTCATCATCAATGTTGATAGATTCTCCTGCATATTTCAATTTAAAATTTATATTAAAAAACAAAACCTGAACATAAAGTCACTAAACTATATACAAGTGTTCATCTTGTATTATCTAAATTTATGTACATACCTATAGGTGATTCATCTTCTGCTTCAATTTTAGTTTCAACGTATTCTGCTTCAACTTCGGTTTCAACGTCTTCATCGACACTATGAGACAAATCTATTTATGTTTTTTGAAAAACATCAAATCGTAATTACAATAAATTATATTAAACAATATTTTAAATTTGAATTATATACTTTTAATATAGACAATATGTGCATGCATACTTGGTTGGACTTCTTCTTGTCGAAAATATCTATTTACATTATCATCGTTTCTTTCTTCAATATTTGCAC
>ML811863.1:238569-256727 GCA_009831015.1 Picea engelmannii | reverse complement strand
AAATGACACCATCTTTTGCAAAATTGAATCTACTTTCAATTCCTATAATGTTTTTTCATTTTCATTATTTTTATCTAATTTTATTTAATTGTATTAAAAAATCATTGCATAATATTTTCAGTAGACATTATGATTCAATGAAATGAAATATCTGTATCTCTAAAAATACACAGTGAAAAATTTAGAAAAAAATATATTCATAATCCTTAAACTGTTCTTTTCAAAAGGGTATTTTTAGATTTTACTTTTAAGTAAAAATTAATATAGATACAAGGTGGGGGAAAACATGTTTTTAAAATCTGCAATGTTTTCATCTTGGTCAACTTAAAAAAATTCTAGAAATTATAATATTCATCCGTTAGATTCAAAATTATAGTCATAATAAAATAGAGTCTTTGTAGATCATTGTAGTGTATTTTGTTTGTTAAAAACAAAAGTTTAATAATAGATACATTGTTGGGGGAAAACATAACTCATTATCATTCCTTTCATGTTTAAGAAACATACTATTAAACAATTGTCAAATTGACATATCAAATATTAATAAAACAAATTTGAAAAATAGTCATTGGAAAGATAACAAAATTCTTTACAAGTTTGTTTTTTACTGTAAAGTGAAATTCTAAATAAAAAAAATACTTTTGTATGCCGAAAGTTGAAGAACTTGTGAAAATGTAGTTTTTTTTCTCATAAAACAAGCAAAATAGACACCCATCTTCATGAATTTACCCCAAAGTTATTTATTTATTTTTTAGTCTTCTAATCTTGTAGTAAATTTTCTCTTAGCACCAAGATCGGGTGATACAAGAAGTCAATTTTTTTCTAAAACAAAACTTCAATTATTATAAGAATATGATCATGTGAATTATTATAAGAAGCATTGGAATTTATGAGAGGGACATGGAGGATGAAGGATGTGGTAGTGTGAAGAGAGGAGATATGGTTTTGAGTGGGAAGAAGAAATGGTTTCCATCGATAGGCAAAATAGGACATCCTTGCTTGGATGACGAGATCATTCAAGGTGTTGAGGATGTCGAGGATCAGACCCTAATAAGTTATTTTTATTGCCCTAAGCCACACATCACTTAACTAGTGGACTAGATAGGTTGTTATCAGGCTATTATTTCCAAATGAAAAGTGAATATCACACAATTGCAAAGGGGTTTCTACTCATTAATTTTTAAAAACCTAGTTAATAAGGAGGTGGTTCTCAATGGAGTTCCATGGAGTTTTGATTCTTTGGGATTATTATTAGTTCCTTGGTATGAATTGTTTCACTCAAAACATGCAGTGAAGGAGAGGTTGTTGATGTGGGTGCACCTCCTTATCTTGCCCCTCCACTTCTAGGATCCAAAATACTAGGGTTTGTAGGAGATAATATTGGACCTTTTCATGGCTTACCTCAAGAAACACTAGTATGATATGGTACTCCATGGATTCTTATTCAGACCATGTTATCAAGTGGTATCTTGAGAAATATATTTTTTGAATGGGGTTACCAAGCATAGATTCAAATTCAAAAATATGATAATGTTCCCTTCTATTCTCGGTTTTTTCAAGCACATGGGAATCTATTCAAAGAATTCCTAAAAATTCATGGGATAAAAGGAGATAGGAATAGTAGCTAAAGAAAGTAAATACTCATATCCTTTCAAGTGGGGATGGAAACACCCTAAATCTATAGCCTAGTGAAGAGGTGATTTCAAATCCAAGCCCTCCAATGTCACATCTCGAGGTAGAAATTTGGTTATATGAGTTAGAGATATTTTATGGAGGATAAGGGTAAAAGTAACAACAAATATTTACCATGACTCTCAGAAGTTGGTATTGGATGGGAATGGGGGAGAATATGGGTGGATCCTTTCACCCTTGGATAATGATTCATCACCTATTAACATATGTAAGGACTTGAATGGCCCAATATCCCTATCATTTGTTCATATGGATAGATTCAAGATGTTGGACATGGGTATATTTTCAAAAGGTGGTATATATTTCTCTGGTGGTGGTCTGGGTGTTAGTGAAAGAATCTCAAGTTTGGACATTTATATTCTCAGCAACCCTTCAAATTACTCTAGACCTCGTCAAGTAATTGTGGATATTTTTCCTACATCAGTATATGGGTTAGGGTTTGTTTCCATAAATGGATCAGATGGGGATTTTCCTCATATCTCAATCCATTAATTCATTCTTTTATGTCCTAGGTGTGATTATGTATTCAATTCCTCACTTGGAGAGCTATTGCAAATGCTTGAGAATGTCATTACTTTTCTATTGGTTTTGAAGAGGGACTACAATTTCATATTCCTCGATATTAAATATGAGGATGTGGTGCTTTCATCATTAACTATAAGTTTTCATCAATGTTTTAATCTTGGTGTTTCCACACTAGAAGTCTCCCAACTAGTCTTAGTGTAACACCCCTGCTACTAACCCATAAAAAAAAGAACTTTTTCCAATACCATAGAATTAAAAATGCATGAAACATGATAAAAAACTCATGCATATAAAAAAAAATCAATAAACATGAATGCATCTAATTAAAAATTCACATAGGAGCATGTCATTACCCAAAAACATAGAGTTTATGCACAAAAATTTAAACCCATAAATAAAAACATCGGACAAAGATAAAACACCTATCTTTTAAATCAAATGAAAAACCAATTGTAGATGAGAAACATTCCACCCCATAGACTTACTATTGAAAATATCAAGAACAATTCCCCCCAATATAGGGCTAGGAATCCACAAGAAATTATGTCTCCTAAGGGTGTCTACTATCAACTCACATCAGGCTAGTTTCCTATAGCCATCCCAATCCACCAACTCTCTTCCCCACAACCTATACAACCCAAGGAATGAGATCCCTTCTCTACTACATAGACCCTCAGAATATCCCCCTTCCCTTCAGGGATCCAACATATGTTGGAAATGAATCTCTCTTCTTGGGGACTCTAGGAACTTCCAACTACAATTGGAAACTCTCAACAACAAATAATTTGATTTGCATAGAAACACTCACTCTACAGGCCTAACAAGCTACTTATTCATGCATTTTTCATCTCAAACCAGCTACCCACTTTACCCACTATGGATTTATTCAAGTTCTAGAAATCAACACCCTCTTGTTGTCCCAAAATCTACATGTAAAAACTGCCTATAGTAGCAATTCGAATTTTCCTTTTTACCCAAGCATGTTGACTCCCACATTCCACAATGTTTGTTGTACTCACCCCCATGCTCTCAATAACTATGGGATTATACTGATTGGATCATTATATTATTTTTCATCTATCTTGATATTTTTTGGGTGGAAAAAATTAGAGGAATTAGCTTGAAGAGCCATTTTAGTGGCAAGTCGTAGTTTGGAAAATTGGGATCTGGAACCCTTCGAAGCTATTTTTAGGAATTAAACAAAACATTTTTGGGTTCCAATGTTTGGAACTTGCACCAACACCTTCAATGGTGTTCTACACTCTAATAATTTTCCAACAGTGCATCAAATGCCTCAATCGAAGCTCATATGCAAAAGTTATTCCTCTCATAAGTTGATCTACCTTGTTAACCACCATGGTATGCATGGATCCCACATTATCCCCTATACTCACACATATGGGCTTAGCCACTAGTTGAATTTCAAGAATATTATAGAAGTTACAAACTTGATTGCTAATTGAGGGTTGAGGAAGGAAAAACCCTAACCCTAGAGGGATATCGGGCTATGTTAAATACTAGGCTGCCAGAAGTAGAAAGGGTTCCATCCTTTATCATTTTATTTTTTCCATAGTTAAACAAAGAACCTATGAGTGGAATTTTGAGATCATAAAAGAGGAGGAGAGAATCTGTAGCATCCATATAGGACACAGTGTCAAAGGAAACTCCATTGAGAGTGCCACATTATTTATACTTGCATTTGAAGAAAACAGAGGAGAGTGACCTCACCTTCTAGATAGGTTTTATCCTGTATTGGGTTTACGAGGTTATATCTTGTGTTTATTCATGGATGGTGTGAGTATTTATTTATATTCTCTATTTTTCACATTTCAGTTATTTCATACCTTTTAATCAGAAAACTTGTAATTAAAGAATATGGGATCTAAAGGGAACTAACCTTCATGATAAATATTTTAGTATTTTATTATATATATTGTGATGAAATGTCTAGTGGAATATATATGAAAGTTTACAGATCATATTTGTATCAGGGCAATTTTCTTTAGGGTATTTGTGGGAAGTTTTTGGATCCAAGAATTGGTTTAAATAGAAGTTGTAGAAACCCTAGCCATGGCAGGCAAGTCAATTCACAATAACCCTCAAGATCTAGTAGAAGAGAGATTTATGAGGTTGGAAGAATAGGTAACCAATATCAATGGCAATATGAACCTCCTCATGGCGGATCTAGTAAGTAATATTGAATCATTTAGAGAAGTTGGAGGCTCGAACTCAAAGATCGTATAATATGGGAAATTGGGAGATAATGAAGACACAAAAAAGGACTCGTGAAAAAAACTCAAGAAAGAGCAGCTGAGATCTAGTGCCATAAACCCTCCACATTATTTACTTAATATGGAAGTAAAAGTGGACATAAATCCCTAACAAGGTGATATCGATGCATTAAAACCGAATCACTGGTTGAAACAACTAGAATTTTATTTTATCATTCACCATATAGATTAAGAACAAAAGATATCATTTTTTAGACTGAAGTTAGAGGGCCATCCTTTAACCTGGTGATCACTTCATACGAAAACACATATGCTAGAGGGTGATTTTCCAGTAACTAGGTGGGAGGACTTTAAAACCCTCATCAATTCCCAATTATATCCTATAGAGTATGTAGAGGACCAATGGATCTGGTGGCACTACTTCGAGTAGAAGAAAGGGCAGAGTGTACAGGAGTACACCACTAAGTTCAAAAATATGGCCTCCATGCTATGTATATATCCTAACAATTGAGATGTACTCCTCAAGTATCTATGGGGTATACATAGACATATACAAAATAAAGTGATTCTTTTCAAGCCAAGGATAGTGGACGAGGCATCTGTATAGGCACAATACCTAGAAAACATAAGCCATAAGAAAGGGTAGCCAAGTGGTTCCAAGAAGAAATAGCACTAGGTGGCTTCCAAGGAGGGCAAGAAGAAGTGGAAAAGGGGAAAGGATAACAAGACAATAGCCACCACAAATATATGAAAGGCTCCTAAAAACCATTTTAATTACCATTTCAATATTTACGGGCACACTGAGGAAAATTTTTGGAAACTACATCCAAAGTTGAACCTATAGAACCACAAAAAGGATACCAAGAAAAAGAATATTCTAGCCACCGATTCGATCAATGGTTGAAATCATATTTCATGTGTATGAGAATATTGCAATGTATAAGGAGGTGAATATGAGTAGCCTTCATCACCAGGAAGAGAAGGAGATGAAAAAACACTTCCACGTCAATATCCAAGTCAATAAGACTACGATAGACACTCTACTCGACTTCTGATCATGGGATAGTATCATAGAAGTGGATCTTCTTAGAAATCTTGGATTGGAGGTTCATGATAATACTATCCCATATCCATTGGGATGGGTAAAAAAGGATGTAAATATGAAGGAAAAGAAGCAGCGTGTGATTAAATTTGTTGTAAGTGTTGATTTTATTGATGAAGTGGAATTGGAAGTAGTACCCCTTGACGTATGTGGAGTATTATTTATAATCCCCTACATGTATATGAGGTATGCAATATCCATGCATAGAGCCAACTAGTATTGACTAATTAAGGTTGCGAAGTCCTACATCATCAATGTGCATGAAGGAAAGTCAAAGATCTCACTAGTAAGTGTTAACCAAGCTAAGAAGTTGATTAGTTCTAGTAAGAAATATGTTTTACTTTTATTAAGAGAAAATCAAACCGAGGATGAGTCAACAAGAGAAAAGGAATCCCTCGAGGGGTGTACAAAAGAGAAGAAACATTAGTTGGAGGAGTTTCTATAGGCATACAAAGGAATGTTCTAGGATCCTAAAAGGATACCACCCAAGATGGAAGTGAAGCATGAAATACAATTATTTCTAGACTCCCCATTGCCAAATATTGGGTTGTATAGATATTATGTTTTGTAAGAAAATTAAGTGAAGAAGAAGTCACAATAGTTGTTGGAGGAAGGTGTGATTTGACCAAGCACTTCATCCTATGGGTCACCTATCATAATTATACCAAATAAGGATGGGACTTGGTGAATGTGTATCGACTACATAGAATTGAACAATATTACACTTAAAAATAGGTACCCTCTACCCATGATTGATGATTTATTAGATCAATGGGAACATGCAAAATATTTCACGGAGTTGAAGGATCTCAAATTGGGATACCACTAGGTACGTGTCATGGAAGAAGACACTTGGAATACTTCCTTCAAGACAAGGAAAGGTTTTTATGAATGATTGGTAATTCGATTTGGTTTATGTAATGCACCAAATACATTTATGAGACTAATGAATGAAGTATTAAACCTATATCTAGATTTATTTGTTATAGTCTATTTGGATGATATATTAGTTTATAGTGCTACCTGGGCAGATCACATCTCACATCTCATGCAGATGTTAGAGACTCTGAGGAAGCACCAACTACTGGATAAACTCAAGAAATGTGATTTTTCTCAACATTCTTTGGTGTATTTAGGATATGTGATTGGTGGAGGGGACTTGAAGGTAGATCCCACGAAGATGGATTCCATCAAGAAATTCCCATTTCCTATGAATGTCACTGAAGTTAGGATTTGTTTTGGGGAATAATAGTACTTTTTAAAGTTCATAGCTTCATTTTTAGCAGAAGTTGTACCACTCCACATGATAAAAGTGAGTGGTAAGAGTTTATAGTGGGGGAAGAATTAGAAAAACGATTTCAATGAGCTGAAAAGAAAGATTAGTCAAGCACCAGTTCTCACATCAGCAGACTTGAAAATTCCCTTCGAAGTGGAGACAAATGCAAGTGGGTATGCCATGGGAGCATTTTTTATGCAAGGAGGAAGGCCTGTATGCTATCATATGGAAATATTTCATGGGGAAGTTCTCAACTACCCTACCTATGACAAGGAACTCTATACCCTTTTTCAAGTTGTCAAGAAGTGGAAGCACCATCTGATGGGAAAGGAGACCATCATCCACACATATCACTAACCACTACGATATTTCCAAGACTAAAGTAAGATACAACAAGCCAAGCATTACAAGTGGATGAGAGTTTTACAACAATTTCCTCTATTCATCAAGTATAAGAAGGGAAGTACAAACACGTTGGCGTACATGCTTGTTTGACACGAAGTTTGGATACAGTTTGGGGAGAAAATCCTAAGTATAGGGAAACTACACAGAGGGAGGAAATTGAACACACAACTAAGGTGCATCCAGGAGTACAGTGCACAAAAGGAAGAAGGTGTGCAGGACGAAGTTATCGCACAGAAAAAAGAATACAATCGACAACGGATAAATAAAGAGAGTGATAGAATAAAGCATGACAGAAGGATGACAACACGACATTCCATAGATAAAATAACAACAGAAAACCATCATGCAGATTGAAAAGGAGAAGAAAGCATTCGAACAACCAGTTAACTGAGCTAACCATGCATTGTAATGGGGTATTTTTGGGATGAATAGACTAGGGTTTTATCCCTAGATTTATGTATGAATATGTAACGGGTTGGGAGATTAGGGGTTCACTCTCTACTAAGGTTGGGTTCCTCTATATGGTTGGTTCCCCACAAGGTTAAAATTCATGTAAGTTATGTGATGTTATGTTCAGTTTGATGTTGAGTTCTAGAGTCGTGAATGTAACAGTCTACTGGTGAGAAGAATGAATAAAGGAAGGTTACAGAGATGATATTGAATCGTGTGTTGTCTGTATTTTATATTTTTTGCTTATGGATTATGATGGTTTCATAGTAGATTACTTTTATCTCATGTTGAATCTTTTCATAATGAGGATAATCATTACAACAGTGGAGTATTGATGAATCTATATTATGTTGATTATAGGAATCTGAATCATAAGTAAGTTAATATTGAATAGAACATAATCATGTGCATAGACATAATAAGGAAGAATGAACCAAACTTTTGTCTCCCATTCCATTACTATTGCAGAAGCCTGGTTCTCATAGTCCCAATAGATACCTTGGGTGAGACTTCATTTGAGAAAGCAGGTGATTCCGAAAGGGCCGGTGTCTAGTGGGTTTTTTTGGTCATAGATAAACTGAACCCAGGGTCTTACAACCTACGCACAACAACACCAACAAATGGTTTCGTTTCCAGGACTGGGAATTTGTGATTAAGGAAATGTTTTGGAGTCCGACTAAGAAGCAGATCACATAATGGTTGGAGATGAAGGAACAAGAGTTTTCACGACAATAGAACAAGAATACTTGGATGAGTGACAAGCAATGGTTGCATAGGTATGTGTACAGATATATGCATGAAATGTTCTTTGGCGAATTCCCAAATATTCTCATCGAGTGGATATAAATATTAGTGGAGAAAACTGGAAGGTACATCACTACAACGCTGAGGAATTGGACTCTTGAATTGATCAGACAGTTCAATTTTGTAAGTAACCCAACTACTCAAGCAGTTTAGTTTTGGTTGGACAACATACCTGGAGGTTACGTTACAAAATTTACAGTAGATTCTTTTCAATCATATAGTGTCGCAGAAAGGGAATTTTTCAAAGGACCGTGCGGAAGGTTATTGAAATCATTAGGAACTTGGATAAAGATATTATTGTGTGAAAAACAAGTGACGATCATGGAATCCTATGGCTGAATGGGTTCACACACATAGGGGATATGGAGGATGACAAGAATATCATCTAAGAGAATGAAGAAAGTGGTGAAAAGGGAAGGTAGGGACTGAGGATGCAAGAATATGGTATACCATAGGAAAAATATGAGTTTGGAGAGTTGCGCAGAGGAAGGAGGTACAAGAGGCAAAAGACTGGGGATGAGAAAGGAGAGTCACAAAGTGATATAGATGGGAGAGATCCTTTTGCACTAGTATGAAACGTGGAGATACCATATATAGGAGGAGAAGAAGAGGAGATTTGGTCCATTCCAATAATCCAAGAACTAGTAAGCCCTACTCAGATAAGATACAATGTCGAATCCATGACCCTATGTGTGTCTCCACAATCAGAGATAATAGTTGAATATTTTTCAAAATCCATCGTAGTTACACAAGGAGGACCGAGTAGTTCTAGTCAAAGCAGTGGAAGTAACGCACATATTCAAAGTCAGAGTCAGATTCAATCAACATAATCAAGAGGAAGGAATACACAAAGAAACATGGCAGGGGTAGATAATACTCTTAGACTTCCTGAGTTTCATGGAGTGGGGTCAGAGGATACAAAACAACATTTTTTTGTCTGCGAAACAATTTGGGCCGCTAAGAATGTACAAGATGAAGCTGTGAAGATTGTACAGTTAGCGATGACATTTAGAGGCCATGCGCTAGTATGGTATATGACGTTGCAGAGTATCACGTCTATAGGATAGGCCAGGACTTTAGAAAAAATAAAGTAAGCACTACTGAAGGATTTCAAAAATACAAAGTTAGAGTCGGGGTACATCACATAACTGAAGGTTATTAAACAGGTACAAACAGAGTCGGTATGGGATTTCAATAAAAGATTTAAGGATGTGATGGGTAGACTAACTTTGCAGATCCCAAATCAACAACATAAAGAGTGGTTTATTGAAGGACTTCTACCACACATTCGTAAGAAATTGATTCAACAGAAGATTACGTCGCAGCCCGAGACCCTGGAAATTGCAATCAAATTAGAGTCATCTCTGGTAGGAGATAGTGGGGGAATTGCACAATTTCAGATGCAATTGGTTGCATTGACAATTCAACTGGCCCAACTTATAAAATGGAAGGAGAAACAAGAACAAGTTTGGTGTACCAAGTGTATAGATAAAGGCCACCACAAGGACGAGTTCCCAACATTCACATAGTATTTGGTAGTAGAAGCGTCAAATCCATTACCCAAGGGGATACTGCGAGATATGCAAGAAATGGGGACATCATCCCACTGAGTTTCCATTACTACAAAGGTATCAGAGTACACCAAAGAACTTGTTTTTCAATTTTTTCTAGTCTGTAGGTCACGAAGAGAAGGATTGTCATGCGTTCGAATTAATGAGGGAGCGCACACCAGATATGTACAGGATCCAAGAGGAGAATGTTGTAGTAGAAGGGGGTGGTCCGCAATATAACAATCAAAGAGGTATCAATCAAGGGAACAAAGGAAAATTTGGTAGAGGCCGAGGTAGAGGGAATTTCGGTAGAGGAGGAAGAGGGCCGATTATATGTTATAACTTTAATCAACCTGGACACTTGGCCCATGGCTGCTAGAATATGTGTATGACGTGCACATATTGCAAATAATTAGATTACTCGATAGAATATTGTCCCCAACTAGTTGTGAAGTGGCATGCGAGAGGAAACGAGAACCAGAATGCGAATCAGAATGTGTAGAAGATATCAACTAAAATATGCAATGAAGGACAAAGCGTAGCAGTTGTTATGTGTAGAGGAGCTAGAACAAGGGCTGATATGAAAAATGAAGGAAAGAATATGAAGCAGTGGGTAAGGAAGTCAGCATGTCCTATGCCATCATTTGATCCAAAGCAATAAAATAAGACATATTAGAGACAAAGAAAAGAAGTACTCAGATAGGATTGGGGAGCATCAAAATCATTTGCACCTTGTATATAAGATTGCATTGTGCTATGCCATAGAAGCCAATTGGAAAGGTAATAACATTAACAAAATTATTCAGGAGTTGTGTAGAGCTAATGAAGGATGAAACTGTGTTGAGTACACTATATGACATGATTGATCATTGTACAAGAGGAAGGGAAATTTGTGTCGCACAAAGGATGGTAAATCAGGTACTGCGTAGGAAGATAACCAATGAAGAAATCTTATTAAATGTGCATATTGGAGAGTATGGTGTGGATACTGTTATATTGGACTTAGGGTATGAGGTGAATGTGTTCCCTAAGAAGACATTGGAGATGATGGGAAAACCCAAGCTAGTATGGTATCCTATTCAGTTAAGGTTCACGAATCAACACAAAATAGTCTTGATTGGGCATTTGACAGGAGTACATGTTAACATAGATGGGGTGCACAACATGGAATACTTTGAAGTTATTGAGATCGTCGATGACAGACAACCATATCCAACACTAATGGGACTAGAATGGGATTTTGGTAACCAGGAGATCATCAACTTGAATAGAGGGAGACAATATTTGAAGTTGGAGATTTGAAAGTTACTGCACCATTGGATCCATCAGAAGGAAAGAGATACATAGAGACAATAAGATGGAATGGAATTGACATTTTATAGAACTTGATTGCATGGATGGAGTATTATGTCAATTCGATAGCAGATGGTGCATTGAGTTGGAGGAGCATCAACTCATGCGCATTAGACTCATAAGAAGTTATAAAGCATTGGCAAAAGAGGATGCATGAGATATCAACTAGACGATTTGTGCACATCACTTGATCCTTGCGTTAGATTGGAAAACCATTATGTGAGCCACCCAGGTATGATGGATTAACTGAGATAAGTATGTTTTTAAAATCATTTGAGTTGCAAGTACACGAAAAACAAAGGATATTAGCACTAGATGTTGTATTAAAAGCAACTCTAGCCAGATGGTGGGATGCACATAGAGCGGGAATGAAAGACTGGTCACAATGTAGCAGACTAATGAAAATAAGGTTTGGCACTGCGGAAGAAAATATTACGCAGAATCATACAAGGGAGATTGATCCAGTGGGTCATGTGGAACAGTGGAGCGATTTATGGAGTTCAGTACTGGAGACAGAGTGGACGCACAAATTTATACACACACTAGACACAATTCTGAAGAATTGGTATTTAGAATTGGAGATGCGCATGGAGACAACAAGATGGGAAGAACTAGTCAGAGGTTCAAAATAATGTTCACATTTGAACATGAATCTCCATAAATAGATGCAACGCTACATGAAATTTAAATGAAGATCTTCTCAGAAGAAGAGGCGATGGAGGCGGTACCAGTATGTAGTGCACACAGAGCCCAGATGATGGAGTATTTGACAAGGTGGGAAGAAGCAGCCCCAGTTATAGATTGTACTGCAAAGACTGTTGCACGATTTATGTTTGTGAATGTAGTCACAAGGTTTGGATCTATGTGCATATTACTCAGTGATCAAGGTGCACACTTTCTGAACAAAACAATTACATCATTGATTGAGGAGTTCCATATTCATCATCAAAAGAGTACACCATATTACCCTCACGACAAAGGAATAGTGGAGGCTTTCAATAAAATATTGGAGAATGCCTTGACAAATATTTGCAATGTAGGGAGATACGATTGAGAATTAAGAGTTCTTGTAGTATTATGGGCTTACAAGACTACAAGTAAGAATCTCACAGGACAAACACCTTTCAGTTTGGTGTACAAGAAAGAATTAATAATGCCAATGGAGTTTATTCTACTTATCCTATGCATTGCAACAATTATTGAGCTATCAGACACTGGTGTGATAGAGGAGAGATTGGCACATTTAGTACATCTTGAGGAAGAGTGGTTCGTCGTAGGATTCCATAAGTAGGTTAATAAAGAAAGAGAGAAGGCTTGGCATGATCGACACTTTAAACATAAACAAATTCAAGTAGGAGATCTAGTACTACTTTATGACAACAAGTTTATGCAACATCCATTAAATTTTAGAATGCACTGGTTAGGACCCTATGTGATTCAACAAGTAACAGAGACAAGTGTTGCGCGGTTGGAAACCTTGAATGGAGAAACTTTGAAGGAATGGTGAATGGAAGTCGACTAAAAATATATAGAGATGGCTGATAGTCAGTGCAGTAATCTGGGCTACGCCATAAACCATGTATTATAGTAGTTGTACCATAGTAGCAAGGAAAAAAAGGAAAAACAAATAAAAGTAGGAAATGTAAGAGATCAAATAAAAAGTAGATACAGGAAAAAGAAAAAGAGCGTTCGAGTACCAAGGCATCAGAAATTTCGCAGAAGGAATGGTCACCACACATCATAATAGCACTGTGCCAATGTAAGAGACAAGACACAGACAAGACAAACTGTGAAGTACATAGATGAAATAATGAATAACAAGTGCGTAGTTTGGCACATATAAGATCGTTAAAAGAATTAAAGCATGGAAATGAAGGTTATAAAACGGGAGTGACAAGCCATAAAAGTGTCATATAAGTCTTAAATGGTAAAAGTCGTCAAAAATCACGACAGATCAACAGTACGAGGGGAAAATCACATGATGGATTTGGTAATAAAGGAGCATTTATTTAACAAATCATCAACCACGATGATGGATTGGACAAGGAAGTTAACGAAGGATAAGATAAGTACAGTGGGTATGAAATCACAAAAATAATAGGAAGTCGCTAACTCTAAGTCATTGTTGCATGCGAATGGGAGAAAATAGAGAAAACCGTAATGAATTCGAGAACAGAGTTGAGCTAAAAGAGTCGAGCTAAAATGATCTGCAAAGAGACATAGATCTAGTCGAGGAGTCTGTCACAGAAGTAGAATGGCACCTCTAAGAGTTGGAGGGCCATGTGCAGTAGGGAAAAAAAAGCGAAATGACCAGTAGCATCACCATAGGTCCAGGAAGTAGTCAGAGATTTGGCTTCTGCGCCACCGAAAGTTTTTCATAGAGACTACTTACCACCAAGCATGGATGACATACCACTGATAAATGTACCACCAATGGAAATTACACATGTTGATAGCACCAGTTATGGCTGGTGTAAGTAGTGATGAAGATATTCTCGAGAAGGTTTCCAACCTTAAGTTTATGGACCATGATATCACAGATACAAAGAAATTCCTTGAGTTGTCTAGGGATTAGTATTTATGCACTAGGAGCATCACAGGAACATGAGAAATCCTGGTAGAGCCATAGGAATGGGCATTGGGATTGGAGAAAGAAGGAATATTGAACTTGTTAGAAATTATACATTTTGGATGGAGTACGAAAATCAATGCTTGTGTAAAGGTGTTACTAATTTTTGTTCATGGGGGGAGACTCTGGCTCGATCCCCCAGTATTGATTGATACTTTTATGATTACATGTATTACAGGCTTGTCCAAAGTAGGAGAAGACCTGGGACTATTTTTCATCAAGATGGGAGAGCGAGCCCTCTCTGATTCAATGAAAGAAAAAGTTGACACATTCATGGGAAAGAGGGGCCTAGATGTTAAAATCATCAACGATAAAAATGCAAGGTTTACGACGTAGGTTTGGCCTGAAAACTGTTGCACAAATGTTGTAAAGACAAAGTACCAGGTGTAGTCATTTCAGCCACAGAGAAATGTATGGAAGGAGTTCATATGAATTGGGATAACTTTTTAGTCAACCGTTTTTTACAGAATTGCATGGAGGCCCACGAGAAGGACATTGAATTTCATTATGCATGGTTGCTCATCCTCATTGTGTTGTTCAGGTGGAAAGAACCTGAGTATTACCGACACATGTGCGCTTCAGGTAGCATCCCTTTGGTTGTGAAGTATGCCAATTTATGGAACATAATGATTAAGAGAAGGAAAAATGACATAAACGCCATATTTTTTTCCTATTTGGAGAGAATTACCTTGTTAGTTGCACACACACTTCACATATAAGAAGAAATAGTAGAATCATACAAGGATATCACACTATTTAGAACTAGCATGCACCATATGTATGTGCAAGCCAAGAAGGATCCTGCACAACAATGGTTGCCAAATAGTTATAGGTTGACAATAGAAGACGTGAACTTGATAGTCAATGAATGGGTGGAATATTGGAAGATCCCAGCAAAAAATATAGGGCCATAAGAAGAGGAAGAAGAACAACAAAAAAGTGATGAGGAAAAAGGTGATGAGCAAGGCAAGGATTTGATGAATGGTGCAGGCGATCTTCCTGGCACATCGACAATCCCCGAAGCAGGAATAAAAAGGAAGGATAAGGGGGAAGAACAAGTAGGAGGGGAATGCAAGAAATCCAAGGCGTAGAGGAAGACCCCATTTTATATATTAAATAATGATGATATGGAAAAAAATAGCTACCATATATGAGATACCACGAAATAAATATGGGAGGAAGTAGAAAAGAAGAAAGAAGAGCAATAAAAGAAAGTGCAAGATCAGTTGGAAGTACTTCAGCAGATGATGGAAACAACAAGAATTATGAAAGAGCATAGGTTCAGGGAAGGAACGTCTATGGGGCGAAGGAGAGAAGCAGAAAGCATGCAGTTGGCCCTGACACAACTAACAATAAGGCATAGAACCTTACAGATTGAGGCAGATGTGTTGGAGTTTCCAATGGGTGAATTAAAGGAGAAAATAAATAAGTTGGGCCATCTTAACATAGTTGTATAAAATATGCCCATGCAAATACTATGAACTTGCAAGTAGGATTGATGCAATAAATGAAGAACAGAGGAGAGGAAGCACTTAGATATTGGAAAAAATAAGGGATGAAAGAGCCCAAGTATAGGAAAAATATGACATGGCACTTCAACAAAAGAGGGAATTTGAAGGCCGAGTAGAAGAAGTTCTGAAGAATAAATATGAGGATGAGGAGAGGGTCAAGAAAGCATTATAGGAGATGGAAAGATTTGAATACATGGCGCAAAAGACACAAGCAACCATCCAAAAATTGTACAAGGAAGTACCAGAAGTTATCCTAGTAGTAGAAGCTACTATGGAGGAGAAATTGTTGAATATTAGTGAAGTCATTAAGGGCTTCAGGGATTATATTGATGACTTAAAACTATGGAGCATTCTAGGAATTCCACCAAAGGTGTGTGAAGGCAGGGTGAGGATGGAAATGACAACAGTTTCCAACATTAAGAAAGTAGAAGGAGAATGCACAAAACTATGTGAGGAGAGTGCGCAGATGTGGACATAATTAATAGAAGACCTGAGTACGAAGGCTCTAGAGGTGAAGATAAGAGAAGCGCAAGAACATGCACACCATGCAGTATAAAGGGAGGCTACATTTCCACTAGTGGAGCATATGTCATCCATTTTGGCTCAGCGACAAGAGTATGTAGAAGTGGAGAAAAAGAGGGATAAAAAAAATATCCTTCAATAGAGATTGAGACCACTACAGGAAGAAGCAGTGAGGATAATTGGAGAGTTGGCCACTGTGCAAGGTAAGGTCAAGAAAGAAGCGGTTGAGGTGAAGGAAAAACTTACACACTTGACCGCATAGGGGGGCACAATATATTGCAGCAACATAAGCCACAATCATCAAAGAGGCGGAGGTAGCAAAGGCTACCTATAAAAACTTCATTTCGGCATGGAAGAGTAGGCAACAAGCCTGAGTGGCTCGGGACGAGCCACAGGTGAATTTTGGGGCCTGTTGGATAGGAAGTTTGGATACAGTTTTTGGACAAAATCCTATGTATAGGTAAAGTGCATAGGGAGAGGAAAGTGAGTGTGCATCTAAGGTGCATCTAGGAGGACAATGAACATAAGGAGGAAATTGCATAGGAGGAAGACAATGCACAAAGAGAAGAGTAAATCCGACATCGGATAAAGAAAGAGAGCGAGAGAATGAAGCATGATAGAAGGATGACACCATGACATACTATATATAGAAGAACAACAAAAAAACAACATCTAGATTGTAAAGAAGAAGAAATCATTTGAACAACCAGTTCAATGTGTTGATGATGCATTGTAATGGGGTATTTTTTGGATGAACAGACTAGGGTTTTATCCCTAGATTTTTGTATAAATATGTAACAAGTTGGGAGATTAGGGGTTCACTATCTAATAAGGTTGGGGTCCTCTATATGGTCGGTTCCCCACTAGGTTCAGTTACATGTAAGTTCAGTGATGTTATGTTATGTTTGATGTTGAGTTCCTGAGTCGTGAGTGTAACAATCTGTTTAAGAGAAGAATGAATAAAGGAAGGTTATAGAGATGATACAAAATCATGTGTTTTCTGTCTTTTATATGTTTTTCTTATGCATTACGATGGTTGCGTAGTAGATTAGTTTTATCTCATGTTGAATGTCTTCATAATGAGGATAATCATTACAACAATGGAGTATAGATGAATCTAGATTATGTTCATTATAGGAATCTGAATCATAAGTAAGTTAATACTTAATAGAACATAATCATGCACATAGATGTAATAATTAATAATGAACCGAATGCTTTCCTCCCATTCCCTTACTATTGCAAAAGCCTATTTCTCGCAGTCCCAATATTAGATACCTCGGGTGAGACTTCATCTGCGCAAGTAGGTAATGTCGAAAGGACCGGTGTCTGGTGTGTTTTGTTGGTCATAGACAAACCGAACTCGGGGTCTTACAACCCATGAAAAACAATTCCAACAATGCTTTCAAGGCCACCCACATCCAATATTATAACTTTGGGAACTCTAATGCACATGGATCCTTTTACCCATGATGCATATAGATATGCATACACAAGAGATGAGAACTTCAAGGATGTGTTTCAACATCTATAGGGCCAAATTCATGTAGAATAAGGTGGAAAAAAGGTTGGCAATCATTTCCAGAATGGGTTACTCTACAAGATTGACAAGCTCTATGTCCCTAAAGGTGAGCAACTACATCTTATCAAAGAGGCTCACGTATCCAAGGTTGTAGGACATTTTGGTGTTGGGAAGATAGTTTACAACTTATAGAGGTATGTGTACTGGCCCAAAATTCAAGAAGATGTAGCATGATATATTAGAGGATGTATAATTTTCTGTACCAACAAGCCAAGTAATAGGAAGCAAGGTCTATATTGTCCCTTACCTGTACCCACTTAATAATGGGAAAAACTTTCCATGGATTTTGTGGGAGGTTTACCAACAACCAGGAAGGGACATGACTATCTATTTGTGGTAGTTGACAAGTTCAACAAGATGTGCATTCTCATGCCTTCTAAAAATATTGTCAAAGGACAAGAAGTAGCCAACATATTCTTTGAACAAGTATGGGTTCACTTTGGTATACCAAGGAGCATCATCTCATACAAGGATACCATATTTATCAATGCATTTTGGACTACATTGTGGGAGAAGATGGACACTA